>OW804100.1:117883912-118181412 GCA_942159475.1 Sthenelais limicola | reverse complement strand
ACTCACTCACTACAGTCTCTCCACAGTACACTCACCCACAGTCCCACACTCACTACAGTCTGTCCACACTACACTCACCCACACTCACTACAGTCTCTCCACAGTACACTCACCCACAGTCCCACACTCACTACAGTCTGTCCACACTACACTCACCCACACTCACTACAGTCTCTCCACAGTACACTCACCCACAGTCCCACACTCACTACAGTCTCTCCACAGTACACTCACCCACACTCACTACAGTCTCCCCACACTACACTCACCCACACTCACTACAGTCTCCCCACACTACACTCACCCATACTACACTCACCCACACTCACTACAGTCTCTCCACACTACACTCACCCACAGTCCCACACTCACTACAGTCTGTCCACACTACACTCACCCACACTCACTACAGTCTCTCCACACTACACTCACCCACACTCACTACAGTCTCCCCACACTACACTCACCCATGTTTACACCTGTCAGCGCCACCTACAGCTCATCTAATCACAAACTCACTTTTTGTTATGTTGAAGCTTTACTGGTCACTGCTGCCACCTTGTGTTGACACATGTCACTACTAACCACCCATATACTGCCACCTGGTGTTGGGGAATCTAACCACCCATATACTGCCACCTGGTGTTGGGGAATCTAACCACCCTGTACATATACTGCCACCTGGTGTTGGGGAATCTAACCCCCTGTACATATACTGCCACCTGGTGTTGGGGAATGTAACCACCCATATACTGCCACCTGGTGTTGGGGAATCTAACCACCCATGTACTGCCACCTGGTGTTGGGGAATGTAACCACCCATATACTGCCACCTGGTGCATCAATAGTAAGCTCAAGCGAGTGAGCGGGGAGTTCCATTCTATATTTATTATGTCCTTAAATTCCACCAAATATTTATGTGAAAATCGTCAGATAATTCTTAGTAAACAAGCGACAGTGGCACAATGTGTGTTTAGTTAACATGACTTCCACCACGGGGGCGCTGTGTCAGACAACTACATTTCTATTGTACAGGCTCTCAGGTGCATACATTACATACACACTGTCACACACACACACACACACACACACACACACACACACACACACACACTGTCACATGTAACACACACTGTCACATGTAACACACACTGTCACACACACACACTGTCACATGTAACACACACTGTCACATGTAACACACACTGTCACACACACACACTGTCACATGTAACACACACACTGTCACACACACACAGTCACATGTAACACACACACTGTCACATGTAACACACACTGTCACACACACACACACACTGTCACATGTAACACACACTGTCACACACACACACACACTGTCACATGTAACACACACACAACCATCTATAAGTCTTTCTCTTCTTCCTGCTCTTGTCTCGCTAACCCTCCTCCACCCAACCACTCACTCTGAAATCTCTCCCTCTGTCTCCCCGCCTCCCCTTGTGTTCAGCCTCCTGCATTAATACCAACATGTAGACTCCTGCCCCTGCATTAATACCAACATGTAGACCCCTCCCCCTGTATATACCCCTCCCCCTGTGTTACTACCAACATGTAGACCCCTCCCCCTGTATTACTACCAACATGTAGACCCCACCCCCTGTATTACTACCAACATGTAGACCCCTCCCCCTGTGTTACTACCAACATGTAGACCCCACCCCCTGTGTTACTACCAACATGTAGACCCCACCCCCTGTATATACCCCACCCCCTGTGTTACTACCAACATGTAGACCCCTCCCCCTGTATATACCCCACCCCCTGTGTTACTACCAACATGTAGACCCCTCCCCCTGTGTTACTACCAACATGTAGACCCCACCCCCTGTGTTACTACCAACATGTAGACCCCACCCCCTGTATTACTACCAACATGTAGACCCCACCCCCTGTATTACTACCAACATGTAGACCCCTCCCCCTGTGTTACTACCAACATGTAGACCCCTCCCCCTGTGTTACTACCAACATGTAGACCCCACCCCCTGTATTACTACCAACATGTACACCCCTCCCCCTGTGTTACTACCAACATGTACACCCCTCCCCCTGTATTACTACCAACATGTAGACCCCTCCCCCTGTATTACTACCAACATGTAGACCCCACCCCCTGTGTTACTACCAACATGTAGACCCCACCCCCTGTATATACCCCACCCCCTGTGTTACTACCAACATGTAGACCCCTCCCCCTGTATATACCCCTCCCCCTGTGTTACTACCAACATGTAGACCCCTCCCCCTGTGTTACTACCAACATGTAGACCCCACCCCCTGTGTTACTACCAACATGTAGACCCCACCCCATACATGTGCCCCTCCCCCTACATATACCCCTCCCCTACATATGCCCCTCCCCCCTCCATGTACACCCCTCCCCCTGTGTTACTACCAACATGTACACACCTCCCCCTACATATACCCCTCCCCATACATATGCCCCTCCCCCTCCATGTACACCCCTCCCCCTGTGTTACTACCAACATATGCCCCCTCCCCCTACATATGCCCCTCCCACTACATATGCCCCTCCCCCTGCATATACCCCTCCCCCAACATATGCCCCTCCCACTACATATGCCCCTCCCACTACATATGCCCCTCCCCCTGCATATACCCCTCCCCCTACATATGCCCCTCCCCCTGCATATACCCCTCCCCCAACATATGCCCCTCCCACTACATATGCCCCTCCCACTACATATGCCCCTCCCCCTGCATATACCCCTCCCCCTACATATGCCCCTCCCACTACATATGCCCCTCCCACTACATATGCCCCTCCCACTACATATGCCCCTCCCCCTACATATACCCCTCCCCCTGCATATACCCCTCCCCCAACATATGCCCCTCCCCCTACATATGCCCCTCCCACTACATATGCCCCTCCCCCTACATATACCCCTCCCCCTGCATATACCCCTCCCCCAACATATGCCCCTCCCCCTACATATGCCCCTCCCCCTACATATGCCCCTCCCACTACATATACCCCTCCCCCTACATATGCCCCTCCCCCTGCATATACCCCTCCCCCTACATATGCCCCTCCCACTACATATGCCCCTCTCACTACATATGCCCCTCCCCCATCCCCCAACATGTACACCCCTCCCCCTCCATGTACAACCCTCCCCCTGCATATGCCCCTCCCCCAACATGTACAGCTATACCCCACCACACCATAATAATGTTTTCTCAGCTTCTATGTCATGACAACAAACTAACAACATTTCAGTTCATTTTGTACATGCGAGGAGCTTTGTTGTTTAGTGCTGATATGGTGCATTAGTGCTATTGTGTACTAATATTCTCCTTGGTGCCTGGGAGGGGTAAACTCCACCGCTACACTTACACCAGCCCGCAACAATTAAACCTCACAACATGTAGACAATGGCCTCAACACTAAACACATCTCATGGGCACATAATTACTCCTCATTTATGAACTCATTGTCTCCATACACAGGGTTATAAATGGGCTATACCATTATTAACATGGGGAGGGAGGGTTATAAATGGGCTATACCATTATTAACACTGGTCCTGGGTGGGACCTTAAAGTGCCTTTCTGTCTCTTTTCTCTTTCTCTCTCTTCCTTCTTCTCTACCTCTATGTCCTGGGTATGATCATAAACTGCCTCCCTCTCAGCTCTCCCGCCCTTGATATAACACTTCAAAGTGTTGATAAGGGCGTAAAGCAAACAATCTCACTCACTCACTCCATTATTAACATGGGGAGGCAGGGTTATAAATGGGGCTATACCATTATTAACATGGGGAGGGAGGGTTATAAATGGGGCTATACCATTATTAACATGGGGAGGCAGGTTTATAAATGGGCTATACCATTATTAACATGGGGAGGCAGGGTTATAAATGGGGCTATACCATTATTAACGTGGGGAGGCAGGGTTATAAATGGGGCTATACCATTATTAACATGGGGAGGCAGGGTTATAAATGGGGCTATACCATTATTAACATGGGGAGGGAGGGTTATAAATGGGGCTATACCATTATTAACATGGGGAGGCAGGGTTATAAATGGGGCTATACCATTATTAACATGGGGAGGCAGGGTTATAAATGGGGCTATACCATTATTAACATGGGGAGGCAGGGTTATAAATGGGGCTATACCATTATTAACATGGGGAGGCAGGGTTAGTCAGGAGATGTTTATATTTACAACTAACAAGTTTAAATGTTCATGCTTTGGTTCTGTGACTTTATGCAGTCAGACACTTTGACTTTATATAACATACTAACCCCGCTACTAACACAGTGTTATACATACTAATATAGTGTTATACATACTAACACATTGTTATACATACTGATACATAGTGTTACACATACTAATACACATAGTGTTATACATACTAACACAATGTTATACATACTGACACACATAGTGGTATACATACTAACACACAGTGTTACACATACTAACACATTGGGTGTTATGTTAGACATACTAACACACTGGTTATGCTACACTTACTAACCCATGGGTTCCACTAACACTGTTTCTGCCCGTGTCCACTGCTAGTTCTATTGTCTCTACTCCTGGCTTAATGTTCATTGCATGCCGCAGCTTGCATGCTCAGCATGGCTTCCCCGTGCTGCAGTTTTATATTCATTATTCAAATTATTAATGTAAACATTCAAAGTATAAGTCATAATGTATGAAATAAATCATAATGTAACTATTTGCTGCAATACTCCACTGTAAGCCCTGCCCCCTGTTCCTCAAGCCCCGCCCCTTCACTCTAAGCCCCGCCCCTTCACTCTAAGCCCCACCCCTTCACTCTAAGCCCCGCCCCTTCACTCTAAGCCCCGCCCCTTCACTCTAAGCCCCGCCCCTTCAATCTAAGCCCCGCCCTTTCAATCTAAGCCCCGCCCCTTCATTATAAGCCCCGCCCCTTCATTATAAGCCCCGCCCCTTCAATATAAGCCCTGCCCCTTCAATATAAGCCCCGCCCCTTCACTCTAAGCCCCGCCCCCTGTCTGTATGAGCTCCACCCACTGACCTCTACCTGTGTGAATTACAGATACAACGCGTGCTCCCCGTAAGGAGGATGAGAACGGCAAGAACTACTACTTTGTGTCACATGAGCAGATGATGGCGGACATCGCTGCTAATGAGTACCTGGAGTACGGCACTCACGAGGAGGCCATGTACGGCACGAAGCTGGAGACCATCAGACAGATTCACGAGCAGGGCCTGATGGCCATTCTGGATGTGGAGCCTCAGGTAGGACTTGTCTCATGCTGCTTTATGCATTAATGTGTTGATTAATGCTGCTGCTGTATGGCTACAGGCACTGGATGGACCACACCCCCCAACCATTGCCCCACTAGACCACACACCCAGTGGACACACCCCTACACCCTGCTGGACACACCCAGGCTGGACCAGCCACACCCCCACTAGACCAACCACACCCCCTCCCTCATTGACCACACCCCCTCCCTCATAGACCACACCCCCTCCCTCATAGACCATATCCCTCCCTCATAGACCACATCCCCTCCCTCATAGACCACACCCCCTCCCTCATAGACCACACCCCCTCCCTCATAGACCACATCCCTCCCTCATAGACCACTCCCCCTCCCTCATAGACCACTCCCCCTCCCTCATAGACCACATCCCCTCCCTCATAGACCACACCCCCTCCCTCATAGACCACATCCCCTCCCTCATAGACCACATCCCCTCCCTCATAGACCACATCCCCTCCCTCATAGACCACTCCCCCTCCCTGGCCCTTTATTGCCTAATGTAGCCAAGTTCCACCAGGTGCCACCACCAGCAGTCCCTTCTAATGTGTAAAGAGAAATAATGAATAATATAATAATAATAATTGTTACTCATGAATAAACATTAATAATGATTAATATTCAGCAATGATAATATTAATAATAATAATAATAAAGATGAATATCTGATATGGTGTATCTATGGCGACGCAACGTTGATTCACTGCCACTTGTTACCTTGGTTACTCACTGATCATGTTTTTGACCCACTTCCAGGACACTGACATTTGTCTCATTAATTAGGTCACACTGACCTACATTGTTTTCTCCTCAGGTGGCCACATTTTCACTTTAACTTTCATGTCTTTTTCCATTTGTCACATTTTACAGCCTTGAGTTAACATTTCCCCGTCAATAATGGCCTTCCTGCCCTATATTCACCTCATCTAGGTCAACGTTTGCCCTAGTTATGTCCAATTTATAGGTCACTGCCCTATTTTACATATGTATCCAGATCATTGATACCCTGTTATTTCATTTGTAAGTAGGTCACGGTTTTACCTATTTCCCCTTGTAAGTAGGTCAACTTATACCTAGGTATATAGGCAAATATGTCAGTGACCTATTTACATATTTAGGTCAACTTATACCTGGGTGTATAGGCAAATATGTCAGTGACCTATTTACATAATTAGGTCAACTTATACCTGGGTGTATAGGCAAATATGTCAGTGACCTATTTACATATTCTGTTCTCATGTTTTCCCACTAATTCATGAATGTATTTGCTAGTACCAAGGGTGCCCCACCCCAGCCCTAACGCCCTGCCCCTCAACCCACCCTAACACCCCACCCCTGCCCTAACGCCCTGCCCCTTGCCCCACCCCAGCCTTAACGCTCTGCCCCTCAACCCACCCTAACACCCCACCCCTGCCCTAACGCCCTGCCCCTTGCCCCACCCCAGCCCTAACGCCCTGCCCCTTGCCCCACCCCAGCCCTAACGCCCTGCCCCTCAACCCACCCTAACACCCTACCCCTGCCCTAACGCCCTGCCCCTTGCCCCACCCCTGCCCTAATGCCCCACCCTACCCCTGCCCTAACGCCCTGCCCCTTGCCCCACCCCAGCCCTATCCCCTTGCCCCACCCCACCCCACCCCTGCCCTAACGCCCTCCCCCTCAACCCGCCCTAACACCCCACCCCTGCCCTAACGCCCTCCCCCTCAACCCACCCTAACATCCCACCCCTGCCCTAACGCCCTCCCCCTCAACCCACCCTAACACCCCACCCCTGCCCTAACGCCCCACCCTACCCCTCACCCTAATGCCCTAACCCCGACCCTACCCCTCACCCTAATGCCCTAACCCCCCGCCCTACCCCTAACGCCCCACCCCTGGCCCTTGCCCCACCCTATCCCACCGCTGCCCCTCACCCCACCCTAATGCCCTGCCCTCCCCACCACCCCTGCCCCTCAATAATAATATAGTAATATGGGCAAGCCCACACCCTCCCACCCCCCAGTAATATGGACAGGGCCACACCCTCCCACCCCCCAGTAATATGGGCAAGTCCACACCCTGCCACCCCCCAGTAATATGGGCAAGCCCACCCCCTCCCACCCCCCAGTAATATGGACAGGCCCACCCCCTCCCACCCCCCAGTAATATGGGCAAGCCCACACCCTCCCACCCCCCAGTAATATGGACAGGCCCACACCCTCCCACCCCCCAGTAATATGGGCAGGCCCACACCCTCCCACCCCCCAGTAATATGGGCAGGCCCACACCCTCCCACGCCCCAGTAATATGGACAGGGCCACACCCTCCCACCCCACAGTAATATGGACAGGCCCACACCCTCCCACCCCCGAGTAATATGGACTGGGCGACACCCTCCCACCCCCAGTAATATGGACAGGCCCACACCCTCCCACCCCCCAGTAATATGGGCAGGCCCACACCCTCCCACCCCCCAGTAATATGGACAGGGCCACAACCTCCCACCCCCCAGTAATATGGATTGGCTCATATTGCCCTATACTGCCAAAGCTCCCTAGATGGCACCACTTACCCACATTGCTCTCCTCGCCAAGGTCAAGGTCAAGGTCATACAGAGGGTTTGTGTGAAGGCCACATTTCCCTCCTTTGGTTGACCTTGAATTGACCTTGGAGAGTTACAGAAATTCATGCTGAGCTGAAACCAACATGTCACACACTCAAGGTCATGGTCACACACAGGTCACCACTGTAATATATAGGTCATGGAGACAGGTCAGTAGGTCACCTAAACAGGTCACTCCATGATCAGATCTATTGTCAAAAAAATTATTGGTCTTTTTGTCTCATTTAAGGACACTTAGAGGTCATGGTTCAGTGTCTGGGTCACTGGGTCAAGGCCAACTTCTGTCAGGGTCAGGGTCAGGGTCAGGGCTGTTAGACGTTGTGTAGTTTGTGTAGAACTTGCCATCAAGTCAGGGCACACAGAGGGGACACTGGAAATTTATTTGAAATCTAAATATAATTTAAGGAGAGAGAGAGAGGAGAGGGAGAGAGAGGGTATAGGAGGGAGCGAGAGAGGAGAGAGTATAGAAGGGAGAAGAGAGAGGCGAGGAGGGAGAGAGGGAGGAGTGAGAGAGAGAGGAGGGGAGAGAGAGAATGGGGAGAGAGAGGAGGGGAGGGAGGAGAGAGGGGAGGGAGAGAGAGAATGGGGAGGGAGAGAGAGAGGAGAGAGAGAATGGGGGAGAGGAGGGAATGGGGAGGGGGAAGGAAAGGTTATGGGAGAGTGAAAAGTGTAATGAATGATGGCATGCGCTGCCTGCAGTGATTAGCGCGAGGGGAAGCTGTGGTGGAGCAGAGGAGCAGCCACGGGGGAAACGGGGCTGAGTGGGACAGGTTTGAGGAGGAGACAATGGAGGGAAGAAAAGAGATATCAATACATTGTGTACATAGATGTGGGAACTAAGAAGAATTAACCAAAAGTTGCAGGAATGTAACCTCTTTCTGTTGACTGGATTTGGCTGTAATAAAAGAGGAAACTGCCAAGGCAGTGAGGGCTGTTAGACTAGATGTAGGGTCAACCAGGGTCAGGTGTTTACTGTGTGACTAGCAGGAGCCAATGTGTGTGACGTCTGTGTGGGTTTATAACTCTTGCCTTCTTGAGTGTCAGTCAAACTTTCCCCCTGCCCCTACCCCCCCCCCCCCCCCCCCTTCCCCCCTCCCGCCGGTTCCACCCCCCCCCCCCCCACCACCACCCCCCGGTCCTGCCCCTTCCCCCTGTCCCTTTACCCCCGGTCTCGCCCCTTCTCTCCCCGGTCCCGCCCCTTCCCCCACTTTTGTCTAACCACTCTTTCAGCTGTCACAAGGAGACACCGTGGATGATGACCTTGACCTGTGGCTGCTGGTGTGACCTCTGTTTGACCTCCTGACCTCCTCCTGACCTCCTTCTACTCTCGGGGTCACGTTGTGTCGCCATGGCCGTGTATGCATGAGTGGGGGGTGCGGGGGGAGGGTGGGGGGCGGGCGCTGGTCTCACTCACTCGCTCTAGGAGGATTTTATGTTTCATGTTTCTTGAAGCGATCTTTGCGTTCGTCTTACCAATGCTCAGCCTCTCCCCTTTTTGTTTTCAACCCTTCCTGAAGTTGTTGGGGACTGAAATGGATGTAAGTCATTTCTCCATTTTCTCTCATTTGTTGGCCACTAGTTCTATTGTTTACTCACTTGGGGGAGCCACCCTCCTTCACCTTGCCTCTGACCTTGACCTATTTTCTGCTGCTGCTGCCAAACTTGGCAAGCAGCCAACAGAAAGGATGAATGACTTCTCAGGAGATCCACCAGATGGCACCACCACCGCCCCCTCCTCTAGCTCCGCCCCCAGCCGTTACTATGGTTACTAAGGTTCCCCGGGCGCGGGCGGGCCGCCACACCTGCCCACATTGTGTGCTGCCTCCTCTAGCCTACTCCAGGGGGCAGCACTAGTGCTTAGCTCTAGATCCCTGTATGTGGGTGGGCGTGGCCTCCCTCCCCCGCGCCCCCTGGCCCCACCCCCTGGCCCCGCCCCCTGTACTGCTGAGAAGTCACTCATCTGCCTCTGTGTGACCATTGACCGCCAGGTGGCAGCACACTCATGGCTGCATGAAACATAAAATCACTCATAGCGTCGTGACTGCTGCTGCTGCATCTACTTGATACAGATACAGTCTACTACACTACTACAGACATTACATACAGTATACTACACTACTCCAGCACTGACGGACTGTACTTCATTCATCACACCAATACATCACACATACATCCCTCAGGCAGACAGGACAGCGGTCTTATTGGGGGGTAGTCATATAGGGGTAGGGGGAGGGGGGTGTGGGGGGAGGGGGGTGTGGGGGGAGGGGTGTGTGGGGGTAGGGGGAGGGTTGTGGGGGGAGGGGGGTTGTGGGAAAGGGGAGGGTTGTGGGAAGGGGGAGGGGGAGTTGTGTGGGGGTAGGTTGGCTAGGGGTGCGCTCATTGGCTAAGGGTGCGCTTGTTGACTAAGGGTGCGCTTGTTGGCTAAGGGTGCGCTTGTTGGCTAAGGGTGCGCTCGTTAGCTAGGGGTGTGCTCGTTGGCTAAGGGTGCGCTCGTTAGCTAGGGGTGTGCTCGTTGGCTAAGGGTGCGCTCGTTAGCTAGGGGTGTGCTCGTTGGCTAAGGGTGCGCTCGTTAGCTAGGGGTGTGCTCGTTGGCTAAGGGTGCGCTTGTTGGCTAAGGGTGTGCTCGTTGACTAAGGGTGCGCTTGTTGGCTAAGGGTGCGCTCGTTAGCTAGGGGTGTGCTCGTTGGCTAAGGGTGCGCTCGTTGGCTAAGGGTGCGCTCGTTGGCTAAGGGTGTGCTCGTTGGCTAAGGGTGCGCTTGTTGACTAAGGGTGTGCTTGTTGGCTAAGGGTGCGCTTGTTGACTAAGGGTGTGCTCGTTGGCTAAGGGTGCGCTTGTTGACTAAGGGTGTGCTCGTTGGCTAAGGGTGCGCTTGTTGGCTAAGGGTGCGCTTGTTGACTAAGGGTGTGCTCGTTGGCTAAGGGTGCGCTTGTTGACTAAGGGTGTGCTCGTTGGCTAAGGGTGCGCTTGTTGACTAAGGGTGCGCTTGTTGGCTAAGGGTGCGCTTGTTGGCTAAGGGTGCGCTCGTTAGCTAGGGGTGTGCTCGTTGGCTAAGGGTGCGCTCGTTAGCTAGGGGTGTGCTCGTTGGCTAAGGGTGCGCTCGTTAGCTAGGGGTGTGCTCGTTGGCTAAGGGTGCGCTCGTTAGCTAGGGGTGTGCTCGTTGGCTAAGGGTGCGCTTGTTGGCTAAGGGTGCGCTCGTTAGCTAGGGGTGTGCTCGTTGACTAAGGGTGCGCTTGTTGGCTAAGGGTGCGCTCGTTAGCTAGGGGTGTGCTCGTTGGCTAAGGGTGCGCTCGTTGGCTAAGGGTGCGCTCGTTGGCTAAGGGTGCGCTTGTTGACTAAGGGTGTGCTCGTTGGCTAAGGGTGCGCTTGTTGACTAAGGGTGTGCTCGTTGGCTAAGGGTGCGCTTGTTGACTAAGGGTGTGCTCGTTGGCTAAGGGTGCGCTTGTTGACTAAGGGTGCGCTTGTTGGCTAAGGGTGCGCTTGTTGACTAAGGGTGTGCTTGTTGACTAAGGGTGCGCTTGTTGACTAAGGGTGTGCTCGTTGGCTAAGGGTGCGCTTGTTGACTAAGGGTGTGCTCGTTGGCTAAGGGTGCGCTTGTTGACTAAGGGTGCGCTTGTTGGCTAAGGGTGTGCTTGTTGGCTAAGGGTGTGCTTGTTGGCTAAGGGTGTGCTCGTTGGCTAAGGGTGCGCTCGTAGGCTAACACCACTCAGACAGACCTGCTGGGTGTTGACCAATGGGCGGTCAGTGGTTTGAAGGAGTGTTATGAAACACTCGTCCCGTGAAACCTAATCCTACCCTTGCTCGTCAGCGCGCATGCGCGATTCTCACATGTGGGCTCAGCTGGCGAAAAAATAAAACTCGTTTCTGAGCGATTCAAATTCTGTTTTCACAATAATTCTTGCATACAACGTGAATTATATGCTAAACTTGAATCTTTCTGCGGTTATATTCAATCGATGGTCAATAATTAGCTTATCTATAGCCTCCGCGCACGACACATATAGCCTATACGAGCTATAAAAAGGCCCCAGGACGGCCAGTATGGCATGTTGTCATGTCAATTAACAAATATTTGATGCGTTTGAAAAATATTTAACCGGATGGTGAAAGATATGCTGCTTTTGATTATACAAATAAAGAGGTTGTATATTATGGACGATGCGAAAACGGACTTACACCTCAAGGAGCTACCATGCTACTGGAACATCAGTGACGTCATCCAGTCGTGGGTTTCCAATACCTACAGTAACCTTGGAGATAATCTATTGACAGTCTCCAGGGTGTGCTCTTGTTACCAGGAACAAATGTCCTGGTGGTGTTGTTCTGTGTTTAGTTGTAGTAAACACAGGACAATGAATTAAAAGTGCTAAGATTTATGTACTCCCCTCAAAAATTGATGGAAATAATAATAAATGAATACACAGATAATTCCCTTTATTCTCCAATGGAGATTATTTGGCACAACATGGTTTGGCTTAGTATAGCTCATTCATGTGTAGACCAGTGGGGCCTCCACATCAGGTGGTTTTATAGAGTTATATACCCTATTAATGTTATATTTGGATTTTATGGGAATTAAAGTTCCTAGAGGGGCCTATAATGTGGTAATTCATTATGTATCAGTCCCTTGAGGGGGTGGGAGGTGTAGGGGCCCCACACTTTATGTCCGACCACTGGAGCATCATTATAGACCTATATAATGTTCATAATGATCTTAAAGGTGAATATTATAGTGATAATATCCTGAAAAAGCCAAAATAAAATAACCATGGGTGGTTATAATATCTCAGAGATTTCTAAAATGGATGCTGTACTGGGGTCATAGTATCGGGGCAGGGTAGACCCATCACGCTATCAGTGCGGTAGAAATTTTTTCAACGTAGCTAGATAGCTAAGTTCATCCTGCCTCAATCCTAATGGTCTATTGAGTCTTCCAAGTAATGGCATCCATGATATTGAGGCCCCTAGGCCACATGCTTTTGAGGCAATGGATCCATTTTGCTTCCAATTTGTTGGGAAAATCCTCAGAGATCGCTTTATCTGTACTGTATGGGACAAATTCCAAGATGGGAAATTTCACATCTTGTTCCCCATTGTGGTTGGGGGAGTTGAAATGTCTAGATACAGAGGTATCATGCAGTGGGAGATCAGGTACGTTGATGGTCCTGAAATGTTGATACATGCGTTGCATCAGGCATTGTTTGGTTTTCCCTACATACTGCATTTGGCACAAAGTGTAATGTAGGATCTCTTTGTGACGGTTGAAGAGATCCTTCCCGAGGAGTCAATTTTAGCGCAATATTTTCAAGACTTGGTATTGCAGGGCTTGCGACTTTCAGATTGGGACGAAGGTCTGGCATCTGATGACGTGGTGGGGGTTGTTTTTGGTTTAAGTTTAGCCCTAATGAGAATGTCTCCCACATTTTTAGGGCGTCTATATGCAACGGTCAACTTTCTGTTGAAGAGATGTGTTGTGGTAGTAGACCTACCCAAAATGTCCCAATTGTCTTTCATGCCGGAGGCGAAGACGTTGCAAGAAGGGTGGAAGGTTGTTATGGCTAATTTAACTTTTTCCATCCGTTGGTGGATCCGCTGAGTCGGAGCCTGTCTAGAGCGTGCATATGCCTCAAGTATTACCTTGAGGGGATATCCCAGCGTATGAAATGGTTGGCTTTCTCCAAGCAGTTATGATCAAAATCATGTAGGTGTTTGTATATCCTATGTATGCGGATGAATTGGCTGTACACTATACTGTCCTTACACTCCCTCCAGTGTGCGTTGATTGTACCTCATTGATTTTACTGATAACATCTGACGTGTCCTTGATGTAGGAATGGATATCAGGGACGTAAGGTCTCATTATTAGGTCTATGAACCCTGAGATCTTCGCTGTTGGGCCTCCGTTGCCAGAGCAGATGGGTCCGCCCGGGCAGGGAGTTTTTTGTTTGTGAGTTTTAGGTAGCAGGTAGAACTCTAGGGGTGTTTGTTATAAGAAGATCATGGATCTCCTTTACTAATTCCTTGATTTTACAGAAGGTCATTGACCTTGTGGTTGATCAAAGCAGTATGAGACACGGTGAGGTCCAAATGTTTGTAGAACATTGGGTCGTCGTCTCATCTCCTCCAAGATGTATGCTTCCCCAAACTACCATAGCCCCACCCTTATCCGCTTGTTAAATGACTAGACGTGTCATTGGACAAGGCTTTCAAAGCTGCCTTCTGTTGTAAAGACAGATTCTGTTTTCTGGGTGCTTGTGGATTGGTGTTGTTGATTTTGATCTCCTTTAGTCTCAGAAAAAATTCAAGTTCTGGGGGGGCCCTGTGGGGGGTTCCAGTTGGATTTTTTCTTGAAAAGGCTAGAAAACTTCAGTCTCTAGCCAAATCAATAGGGGATGTGACGGTGGTCCTTCTCCTGCATGGGCCTAGGTCAACATTAGAGATCTGTTGGTTGAGGGGGTTGGCCATTGGTTGTACTGGATTGTCTTTATTAAAGGAATGTTCCCTACGACAAGTTCATGCAAAATTATCTTGGTCGCCTCTGATTTGTCCCAGGTCAGGTTCGCCTGGTGAGGGACAAAAAGATTTACCCAATATCAATACTGACTTTTCAGTTTCTGAGATTGGGGCGAATTTACTATATGGGGGGTCTCCAGAGTGGGGGCCCTAGTTAGTTTGTCTTTGAATATTTTGCAGGCTTCATCATTATCGGAGGCGGAGGCGGGGCATGGGCAGAGGCGGGGCATGGGCAGAGCATGGGCGGAGGCGGGGCATGGGCGGAGGCGGGGCATGGGTAGAGCATGGGCGGAGGCGGGGCATGGGCAGAGGCGGGGCATGGGTAGAGCATGGGCGGAGGCGGGGCATGGGCGGAGGCGGGCATGGGTAGAGCATGTGCGGAGGCGGGGCATGGGCGGAGGCGGGGCATGGGTAGAGCATGGGCGGAGGCGGGGCATGGGCAGAGGCGGGGCATGGGCGGAGGCGGGCATGGGTAGAGCATGGGCAGAGGCGGGGCATGGGTAGAGCATGGGCGGAGGCGGGGCATGGGCAGAGGCGGGGCATGGGCAGAGGTGGGGCATGGGCGGAGGCGGGGCATGGGCGGAGGCGGGGCATGGTCCAGGGGCCAGGCAAGGGCCAGGGATGGTAGAGAGGGAGCGGAGGTGGGACTGTCAAACTGTCTGTTAGAGAACTCTTGTGTAATGTAATGTATGTTTATTGTGACATTCACTTGTGACAGGACATGGGAGCCTGACAGTTGTGACACTGACAGCACTTGGCACTTGACAGATAGCTTAGTGACAGCTGCTGACGGTATCTGCTGTCAATCATTTGCTGACTCCACCTCCCTTACACTGCTTTTACACCATGTATACTGCACCCTGCCCTATGCATGCCTAGTTCCACCCACATACACCAAGCCCCGCCCACATATACACCAAGCCCCGCTCACATATGCACCAAGCCCCGCCCACATATACACCAAGCCCCGCCCACATACGCACCAAGCCCTGCCCACATATGCACCAAGCCCCGCCCACATATGCACCAAGCCCTGCCCACATATACACCAAGCCCTGCCCACATATACACCAAGCCCCGCCCACATATGCACCAAGCTCCACCCACATATGCACCAAGCCCTGCCCACATATACACCAAGCCCTGCCCACATATACACCAAGCCCTGCCCACATATACACCAAGCCCCACCCACATATGCACCAAGCCCTGCCCACATATACACCAACGCCCCGCCCACATATACACCAAGCCCCACCCACATATGCACCAAGCCCCGCCCACATATACACCAACGCCCCGCCCACATATACACCAACGCCCCGCCCACATATACACCAAGCCCCGCCCACATATGCACCAAGCCCCGCCCACATATGCACCAAGCCCCGCCCACATATGCACCAAGCCCCGCCCACATATGCACCAAGCCCCGCCCACATATACACCAACGCTCCGCCCACATATACACCAAGCACCGCCCACATATGCACCAAGCCCCGCCCACACATACACCAAGCCCCGCCCACACATACACCAAGCACCGCCCACATATGCACCAAGCCCCGCCCACATACATAATAACTGACAGGTCCACACCCATTGGAAAGTAGCACAAGTTACGCCCCCAACCATGACTAAACAATTAAACTCCGCCCCCAGCTTTGACTGTATGGACAAGCCCCGCCCCCAACAATGACAGGACAGGACTGGGAGCAGCAGCAGGATGTCTAACATGTACACTAGGGGGAGCAATGAGGGAGAGGCTTGCACTGACTAACATTACACCTATAGTAGTATACTACATTCATACTTACAGTATACTACCACTTACTTACAGTATACTACATTCATACTTACAGTATACTACCATATATTCACACTACTTACAGTATACTACCATATAGTCACACTACTTACAGTATACTACCATATAGTCACACTACTTACAGTATACTACCATATAGTCACACTACTTACAGTATACTACATTCATACTTACAGTATACTACCATATAGTCACACTACTTACAGTATACTACCATATAGTCACACTTACTTACAGTATACTACATTCATACTTACAGTTTACTACCATATAGTCACACTACTTACAGTATACTACCATATATTCACACTACTTACAGTATACTACCATATAGTCACACTTACTTACAGTATACTACCATATAGTCACACTACTTACAGTATACTACCATATAGTCACACTTACTTACAGTATACTACCATATAGTCACACTACTTACAGTATACTACCATATAGTCACACTACTTACAGTATACTACCATATAGTCACACTACTTACAGTATACTACCATATAGTCACACTACTTACAGTATACTACCATATAGTCACACTACTTACAGTATACTACCATATAGTCACACTACTTACAGTATACTACCATATAGTCACACTACTTACAGTATACTACCATATAGTCACACTACTTACAGTATACTACCATATAGTCACACTACTTACAGTATACTACCATATATTCACACTACTTACAGTATACTACATTCATACTTACAGTATACTACCATATAGTCACACTACTTACAGTATACTACCATATATTGACTAAGTGCTTAACCTGACTACTGCACATGCTACAGTATACTACCATATATAACTATTTACAGTATACTACCACATATAACTATTTACAGTATACTACCACATATAACTATATTTACAGTATACTACCACATATAAGTGCTTAACCTCACCACTACACATGCCACTGATGCACTGTTCATTCCACCCTGAACCACAGACTGCCACCGCCACACACACACATACACACACCTGGTACTAGTCTATGGACACCCACACAACCAGAACCTAGACTCACTGCTGTCACACACCACACTCACTGCTGTCACACACCACACTCACTGCTGTCACACACCACACTCACAGCTGTCACATACCACACTCACTGCTGTCACATACCACACTCACTGCTGTCACATACCACACTCACTGCTGTCACATACCACACTCACTGCTGTCACATACCACACTCACTGCTGTCACATACCACACTCACTGCTGTCACATACCACACTCACTGCTGTCACATACCACACTCACTGCTGTCACATTCCACACTCACTGCTGTCACATACCACACTCACTGCTGTCACATACCACACTCACTGCTGTCACATACCACACTCACTGCTGTCACATTCCACACTCACTGCTGTCACATACCACACTCACTGCTGTCACATACCACACTCACTGCTGTCACATCAGGCTGTCACAGGGTGGTGTGTGGCTGTGCTGCTCACTGTGCTTCCTCCCCCACAGTGGCTGTTGCTGCTGTCATGTGTAGGCTTAGTCTTGTTCCTGCTGGGGCTGTGTGCGTGCGTGTGCTACAGTCCGTGTGTGTGCGTGTGTGTGTAGTGGTGCATGCTTTCACCACCAGCTGGCAGCACTAGGCGTCCAGTATCTAGGCCATTACTCAGTGTTGCATGACTTTGCACTTTGACCTTTGACCCTGGCACAGGAGTTACCAATATCCCCCACCACCACCAGTGTCTCCACCAGTCTCTCTCGCTGCTTCCTGCTGCTGCCCCTGGGTGGCGCCACCGCTGTCTTGTCTCCAGCCACTACTGCTGCATGCTGGGAAGGGCGGGCAGTGATAGGGTTACATCAGAGCCCCACCCACCTGTAGGGTGGGGCTGTGATGTAACCCCGCCCCTCCCCCCAGTGCTGGGGTGGGGGCGGGGTCAGGGTGGTGACCCCGCCCCCACCCCAGCACTGCAGCAGGTGGTGGTGGTGGTTTGTATACTGGTGCTGGCTGTGCCCCATGAGGGGGAGGGGTAGGCTGTGGCTGCCCCCTCCCCTGCCCCTCCCCCCCTCCCATGCTACTCCTGCTAATACTTGCTGTAATTATGTAAATTAATCACAATACTACAAACTAATGAGTAAAGCTAAGTAACTATTGCCGCCTCCTCATGTAAATTAACTAAAGTAAAGCTACTGCATAGACTGAGGCTGTGCCAGCATCACTGTCCCGCCGCCGCCGCCGCCGTCCTCTCCTCTCTTCCAGGCTCACGTCTTGTCTCAACATTATACATTTTTCATTCCAGGCATTAAAGGTTCTTAGGACTGCAGAGTTTGCCCCACTTGTGGTGTTTATCGCTGCTCCGACCGTCGCGTCCTTTAATGAGGTAATGTCATTTGCATGGTTTCGCTGACTCGTGTTTTTCCTGTTCTTCCTTTCAGGCATTGAAAGTTCTCCGAACGGCAGAGTTTGCTCCTTTTGTTGTGTTCATTGCGGCTCCAAGCTTGTCCGCCCTTGCCGAGCTCAAAACTGTAAATGTAAGTGCACGTCATCATGGCTCTTCTCCTCCTTATCCTGTGGCTCCACCCTCACATGGTCGAGCTCCGCCCCTAATGTCACTCATTCATGAAGCTCCGCCTCCTAACGGTGGTGCACAGTCCTCTAATTGCAATGAAACTCCATCCATAATGATTAAAATACCTCCCCCTATAATTCTTGATATTAAACTCTGTCCACTCCCCCTTTATATCTGCATATTTAAACTCCGCCCAGTGAGAGTAAACTACCGCCCACTGACAGTAAACTACCGCCCCCTTTATCTGTTTATTATGATGAAACTTCTTATGTTGTACCTCCACTATGTATTATATGTCACTCCTCCAGCCATGACTCCTCCCCCTCACCCCTTTGATACTTAGGCTCCTCCCCCCATGTAAGTATAGGCTCCTCCCCCTCACCCTTCAGACTTAGGCTCCTCCCCCCATGTAAGTATAGGCTCAATCTCACCAAGATTTAAGCTCCTGAGCTATAGCCACCAGTACCCCACTTAGCATATAACTCCCTCTCTTATAAGGTTCCCCTTAAGGGCTACACAAGTTACAAACTCCTCCCCTCATATCTAAAAGCTCCTCCCCTCTCAGCCACAAGCTCCTCCCCTCTCAGCTACACGCTCCTCCTTCTCAGCCACTAGCTCCTCCCCTCTCAGCCACAAGCTCCTCCCCTCTCAGCCACAACTCCCCACTCTTCTACAAGCTCATGTCAGCAACAAGCTCCTCCCTCTCAGCCATGAGATCCTCCCCTCAGCCACAAGCTCCTCCCCTCAGCTACAAGCTCCTCCCCTCTCAGCCACTAGCTCCTCCCCTCAGCCACAAGCTCCTCCCCTCTCAGCCACAACTCCCCACTCTTCTACAAGCTCCTCATGTCAGCAACAAGCTCCTCCCTCTCAGCCTTGAGATCCTCCCCTTTAAACCACCAGGTCCTCTTCTCAGTCACAAGCGCCTCCCCTCTCTGCTACAAGCTCCACCCCTCTGCTACAAGCTCCACCCCTCTCTGCTACAAGCTCCTCCCCTCTCTGCTACAAGCTCCACCCCTCTGCTACAAGCTCCACCCTCTCTGCTACAAGCTGCTCCCCTCTCAGCTACAAGCTCCTCCCCTCTGCTACAAGCTCCTCCCCTCTCAGCTACAAGCTCCTCCCCTCTCTGCTACAAGCTCCACCCTCTGCTACAAGCTCCACCCCTCTCTGCTACAAGCTCCTCCCCTCTCTGCTACAAGCTCCACCCCTCTGCTACAAGCTCCACCCCTCTCTGCTACAAGCTCCTCCCCTCTCTGCTACAAGCTCCACCCCTCTGCTACAAGCTCCACCCCTCTGCTACAAGCTGCTCCCCTCTCAGCTACAAGCTCCTCCCCTCTCTGCTACAAGCTCCACCCCTCTCAACTACAAGCTCCACCCCTCTCAACTACAAGCGCCTCCCTCTCAACTATAAATTCCACCGCTCTCAACTACAAGCTCCTCCCTCTGAGCTACAAGCGCCTCCCCTCTGAGCTACAAGCTCCTCCCCTCTCAACTACAAGCTCCACCCCTCTCTGCTACAAGCTCCTCCCCTCTCAACTACAAGCTCCACCCCTCTCTGCTACAAGCTCCTCCCCTCTCAACTACAAGCTCCGCCCCTCTCAACTACAAGCTCCGCCCCTCTCTGCTACAAGCTCCTCCCCTCTCAACTACAAGCTCCACCCCTCTCAACTACAAGCTCCGCCCCTCTCTGCTACAAGCTCCTCCCCTCTCAACTACAAGCTCCACCCCTCTCTGCTACAAGCTCCTCCCCTCTCAACTACAAGCTCCGCCCCTCTCAACTACAAGCTCCGCCCTCTCCAGAAAAGCTTGATGATGTACAACAGATGGCAGCACATGGCGACAAGTGTAGCAATGTACACAAACTGTGAATATGACCTACATATATGACCTAGATATATGACCTACATTCATACACACATAGACAGCTGTGCGGCGCGCATCTCCTACTCAGTCTTGTTTGCCTCCTGGCACCTCAATAGTTGATTACTTGTTGATCTTGTGACATGAGGCTTGTTCTAGATAGACCCAGAGATACATGTACACACACACTACACACAAACACTACATACACTACACTACACACTACATACACTACACTACACCCAGAGATACATGTACACAAACACTACATACACTACACTACATACACTACACCGGTGTCTCTGCCACCAAGTCCTACTTGGGTCTAATGTGTATGGCTGCTGTTTCAGTGGGACAGTGAGGAGAGTGACACGGAGGAGGTCAGTATATACAGTAGAGGCTTTGACTAGTTACACAAACACAGCACGTAGCTGGCTACGGTGGCCGTATACGGCTCTTGTGTAGGTTCCTATGGGCATACGCTGTATACATGCAGTCTGGGCACATGCTGAGGATGTTGTTGTAGGGGTATACCACACCATGTTACAGTGGTAGCTTACAGTGGTAGCAGCAATGTAGGGGTATACCACACCATGTTACAGTGGTAGCTTACAGGGGTAGCAGCAATGTAGGGTTATACCACACCATGTTACAGGGGTAGCTTACAGTGGTAGCAGCAATGTAGGGTTATACCACACCATGTTACAGTGGTAGCTTACAGTGGTAGCAGCAATGTAGGGTTATACCACACCATGTTACAGTGGTAGCTTACAGTGGTAGCAGCAATGTAGGGGTATACCACACCATGTTACAGGGGTAGCTTACAGTGGTAGCTTACAGTGGTAGCAGCAATATACCACACCATGTTACAGGGGTAGCTTACAGTGGTAGCTTACAGTGGTAGCAGCAATGTAGGGTTATACCACACCATGTTACAGGGGTAGCTTACAGTGGTAGCAGCAATGTAGGGTTATACCACACCATGTTACAGGGGTAGCTTACAGGGGTAGCAGCAATGTAGGGTTATACCACACCATGTTACAGGGGTAGCTTACAGGGGTAGCAGCAATGTAGGTATATACCACACCATGTTACAGGGGTAGCTTACAGGGGTAGCAGCAATGTAGGGATATACCACACCATGTTACAGGGGTAGCTTACAGGGGTAGCAGCAATGTAGGGATATACCACACCATGTTACAGGGGTAGCTTACAGGGGTAGCAGCAATGTAGGGATATACCACACCATGTCACAGTGGGGCTAGCTTACAGTGGTAGCTTACAGTGGTAGCAGCAATGTAGCGTTATACCACACCATGTTACAGGGGTAGCTTACAGTGGTAGCTTACAGTGGTAGCAGCAATGTAGCGTTATACCACACCATGTTACAGGGGTAGCTTACAGTGGTAGCAGCAATGTAGGGTTATACCACACCATGTTACAGGGCTAGCTTACAGTGGTAGCTTACAGTGGTAGCTTACAGGGGTAGCAGCAATGTAGGGGTATACCACACCATGTTACTGTGGGGCTAGCTTACAGTGGTAGCTTACAGTGGTAGCAGCAATGTAGGGGTATACCACACCATGTTACTGTGGTAGCTTACAGTGGTAACAGCAATGTAGGGGTATACCACACCATGTTACAGTGGTAGCTTACAGTGGTAACAGCAATGTAGGGGTATACCACACCATGTTACAGTGGGGCTAGCTTACAGTGGTAGCTTACAGTGGTAGCAGCAATGTAAGGGTATACCACACCATGTTACAGTGGGGCTAGCTTACAGTGGTAGCTTACAGTGGTAGCAGCAATGTAAGGGTATACCACACCATGTTACAGTGGGGCTAGCTTACAGTGGTAGCAGCAATGTAGGGATATACCACACCATGTTACAGTGGGGCTAGCTTACAGTGGTAGCTTACAGTGGTAGCAGCAATGTAGGGATATACCACACCATGTTACTGTGGGGCTAGCTTACAGTGGTAGCAGCAATGTAGGGGTATACCACACCATGTTACTGTGGGGCTAGCTTACAGTGGTAGCAGCAATGTAGGGATATACCACACCATGTTACTGTGGGGCTAGCTTACAGTGGTAGCTTACAGGGGTAGCAGCAATGTAGGGGTATACCACACCATGTTACTGTGGGGCTAGCTTACAGTGGTAGCAGCAATGTAGGGATATACCACACCATGTTACTGTGGGGCTAGCTTACAGTGGTAGCTTACAGGGGTAGCAGCAATGTAGGGATATACCACACCATGTTACTGTGGGGCTAGCTTACAGTGGTAGCTTACAGGGGTAGCAGCAATGTAGGGGTATACCACACCATGTTACTGTGGGGCTAGCTTACAGTGGTAGCTTACAGGGGTAGCAGCAATGTAGGGGTATACCACACCATGTTACTGTGGGGCTAGCTTACAGGGGTAGCAGCAATGTAGGGGTATACCACACCATGTTACTGTGGGGCTAGCTTACAGTGGTAGCTTACAGGGGTAGCAGCAATGTAGGGGTATACCACACCATGTTACAGTGGGGCTAGCTTACAGTGGTAGCTTACAGTGGTAGCTTACAGTGGTGGCCAGACACCTGCAGCACATGTAGTCAGTGATGGGCAGCTAGTAACTTATATTTAGGGGTGGTGGGGCAGTCTAAAGCTGTTATATAAAGGGGTGGTGGGGCAGTCTAAAGCGGTTATATTTAGGGGTGGTGGGACAGTCTAAAGCTGTTAAATTTAGGGGTGGTGGGGCAGTCTAAAGCGGTTATATAAAGGGGTGGTGGGGCAGTCTAAAGCGGTTATATTTAGGGGTGGTGGGGCAGTCTAAAGCGGTTATATTTAGGGGTGGTTGGACAGTCTAAAGCTGTTATATTTAGGGGTGGTGGGGCAGTCTAAAGCTGTTATATTTAGGGGTGGTGGGGCAGTCTAAAGCGGTTATATTTAGGGGTGGTGGGGCAGTCTAAAGCTGTTATATAAAGGGGTGGTGGGGCAGTCTAAAGCGGTTATATTTAGGGGTGGTGGGGCAGTCTAAAGCTGTTATATTTAGGGGTGGTGGGGCAGTCTAAAGCTGTTATATTTAGGGGTGGTGGGGCAGTCTAAAGCTGTTATATTTAGGGGTGGTGGGGCAGTCTAAAGGGGTTATATCTAGGGGTGGTGGGGCAGTCTAAAGCGGTTATATTAAGGGGTGGTGGGGCAGTCTAAAGCGGTTATATTAAGGGGTGGTGGGGCAGTCTAAAGCTGTTATATTTAGGGGTGGTGGGGCAGTCTAAAGCTGTTATATTTAGGGGTGGTGGGGCAGTCTAAAGCTGTTATATTTAGGGGTGGTGGGGCAGTCTAAAGCGGTTATATCTAGGGGTGGTGGGGCAGTCTAAAGCTGTTATATCTAGGGGTGGTGGGGCAGTCTAAAGTGGTTATATAAAGGGGTGGTGGGGCAGTCTAAAGCTGTTATATAAAGGGGGCATGGAGAGCCCATAGTGCTACGGGGGAGCCTTAGGGCAGTCATTGTACACTAGTCTCATCATGACAAACAATAGTAGCATTCATTCAATCAATTTAGTTCAAGAACAAAGGTCAATTTGAACAGATTTTCATCTTTTAATATTCATGAGAGAATTTGCTAGTTTTATATCTCAGCCTTGCCCCTGTCACATCACATGCCTCCTCCATAGTCTGCTGTCTGCTAACTGCTGTCTTTCCCCGTCTGTCCCTGCCCCCTCCTGTCCCTGGTGTGATATAACCAGCCTAAGTACCCTGTGTACAATGTAGGTAATGTCCCCCCTGCCCCGGCCCAGTAACAATAACTCCACTAACTCTCCTCCACAAGTCTTTTTTTCAGGAAGTGTTTGTGTGTTTTCAGGATGGCAGTTTGGAGCGGTTGGCGCGGGAGTCAGAACTGCTGGAGCAGGCGTACGGCCATTACTTTGACTTGAAGATCGTAAACAACGACATCGAGGACACGATCCGCACGCTGCAGCAGGCCATAGATGAAGTGTGCACGACGCCACAATGGGTGCCGGTGTCATGGGTATACTGACACCTGGGGGGCGCCACCTTCCCCCTGCCCTGCCACCAGGGGGCAGCACCACCAGGGGGCAGCGGGGGCTACTACGGAGGCCGCCTGGTGGGGGGCAACAACACCAGATCCAAGCCCGTCAGTTGTTGCTGCGCGGCTATCATGGCCATGTGAGACACCTACTGGGGACCCCACGCACTACCGCCATCCTCACCACATAACGCAGCAGCAGCAGGAGACACCTGGTGACCACTGGTGGAACCACTCCTCATGGCACAGACTTTTCATTGGAGGAGACCATATTACCCACCATGCAACATTGTCATGGCAGTGGTGCTGCCACCGTGTGTTATAAACTACTACTACTACAGTGGCGCACCTGGTGGTGAGAATGAGAAGCAGGTGCTCACTAAGGACTTTCTCTCCTCCACTACAGGAGAGTGTACATATGATTATGGAGGTGATTCTCCATGTGGGACACTATGATTATAACCATGATGATGGTGGGACATTATAACTGTATCATCATGATGTTACTACATTGCCAAAATTTGTAATTTTTGATGAAGTGGCGGTACGTGAGAGAATGCTTGCCTCCCTCAGCAGCCAAATCCACACTATTTCAAAATGTGCTTAAATTTGTCAAATTTAAAGCATTAATTCACATTGAATTGACTAATGTAAAACAATTAGGTAATAACTAAATTGGCTTTAATGTATAAGATGTGTAGAAGAAGCTTTCTGCCTGTGGATTGCCCCTGTATGGTGGGGCGGACGGGCGGGGCTGTACTGTATAGAGCCCCGCCCGGCCGCTACTGCTGGGGCTGGGGGAGGCCCCCCTACTGCTGTCTGTATGAATGATTTACTTGGTACCACTATAGAGCTTAGGCCACTCACAGGGGAGGGAGGGAGGGGGGTGTATCTAGGGACTAGAGGGCCAACATTCTACTACTGAGTTGTTTTTATTGCTAGAATTAGTACAGAGGATGAGATTGTTGTTGTTAGAGGGTTTAAACACTGTGCAGCCTCGTTGTTAGAGGGTTTAAACACTGTGCAGCAGCCGCCGCCACCGCTGTACATGACCAGTACAAGTCCCCGCCGCCCCCCGCCATTAGTCATATAACCACTGTAGCAGACATTGGTACTAATAGTCACACCTTATTATTGTATTCAGAATCTGTGTCTGAAGGTATTGGCTCTAACCCTGAGTTATTATTACTTCCATGAGAGGAAGGTATTGGCTCTAACCCTGAGTTATTATTACTTCCATGAGAGGAAGGTATTGGCTCTAACCCTGAGTTATTATTACTTCCATGAGAGGAAGGTATTGGCTCTAACCCTGAGTTATTATTACTTCCATGAGAGGAAGGTATTGGCTCTAACCCTGAGTTATTATTACTTCCATGAGAGGAAGGTATTGGCTCTAACCCTGAGTTATTATTACTTCCATGAGAGGAAGGTATTGGCTCTAACCCTGAGTTATTATTACTTCCATGAGAGGAAGGTATTGGCTCTAACCCTGAGTTATTATTACTTCCATGAGAGGAAGGTATTGGCTCTAACCCTGAGTTATTATTACTTCCATGAGAGGAAGGTATTGGCTCTAACCCTGAGTTATTATTACTTCCATGAGAGGAAGGTATTGGCTCTAACCCTGAGTTATTATTACTTCCATGAGAGGAAGGTATTGGCTCTAACCCTGAGTTATTATTACTTCCATGAGAGAGGAAGGTATTGGCTCTAACCCTGAGTTATTATTACTTCCATGAGAGGAAGGTATTGGCTCTAACCCTGAGTTATTATTACTTCCATGAGAGGAAGGTATTGGCTCTAACCCTGAGTTATTATTACTTCCATGAGAGGAAGGTATTGGCTCTAACCCTGAGTTATTATTACTTCCATGAGAGGAAGGTATTGGCTCTAACCCTGAGTTATTATTACTTCCATGAGAGAGGAAGGTATTGGCTCTAACCCTGAGTTATTATTACTTCCATGAGAGGAAGGTATTGGCTCTAACCCTGAGTTATTATTACTTCCATGAGAGGAAGGTATTGGCTCTAACCCTGAGTTATTATTACTTCCATGAGAGAGGAAGGTATTGGCTCTAACCCTGAGTTATTATTACTTCCATGAGAGGAAGGTATTGGCTCTAACCCTGAGTTATTATTACTTCCATGAGAGGAAGGTATTGGCTCTAACCCTGAGTTATTATTACTTCCATGAGAGGAAGGTATTGGCTCTAACCCTGAGTTATTATTACTTCCATGAGAGGAAGGTATTGGCTCTAACCCTGAGTTATTATTACTTCCATGAGAGGAAGGTATTGGCTCTAACCCTGAGTTATTATTACTTCCATGAGAGGAAGGTATTGGCTCTAACCCTGAGTTATTATTACTTCCATGAGAGGAAGGTATTGGCTCTAACCCTGAGTTATTATTACTTCCATGAGAGAGGAAGGTATTGGCTCTAACCCTGAGTTATTATTACTTCCATGAGAGGAAGGTATTGGCTCTAACCCTGAGTTATTATTACTTCCATGAGAGGAAGGTATTGGCTCTAACCCTGAGTTATTATTACTTCCATGAGAGGAAGGTATTGGCTCTAACCCTGAGTTATTATTACTTCCATGAGAGGAAGGTATTGGCTCTAACCCTGAGTTATTATTACTTCCATGAGAGAGGAAGGTATTGGCTCTAACCCTGAGTTATTATTACTTCCATGAGAGGAAGGTATTGGCTCTAACCCTGAGTTATTATTACTTCCATGAGAGGAAGGTATTGGCTCTAACCCTGAGTTATTATTACTTCCATGAGAGGAAGGTATTGGCTCTAACCCTGAGTTATTATTACTTCCATGAGAGGAAGGTATTGGCTCTAACCCTGAGTTATTATTACTTCCATGAGAGAGCTGCCCAATGTACTCTCACATGTCTCCTGGCACTTGTCCCCCCTGCTGCAAGGGCTTTTATTTCTACTTGTGCTAATTTTGTATTATTTCTAACTAAGGTATAATTGCTGCGGTGGTATGTTTAAAATGTCTTCTCCCTCAATAGAAGTTGTCTGTAGTAAATGTTTCTAAACCAGCCTCTGTAGGTTTATGTTAGCAATATTATATACGCATTGCTCTCAACATATCTACAGTCAGTTACGCATAGTGCGTATTTCACTTGTGAGTTATTGGTATTGTCATGGCAACCAATCTGGGTTTTTTTACTAAGATTGCCGTTGAAATACACATTCATGACTCAATTTTTTTCTATTTTATGTTTCAAAGCATATATATAATAAATCTGTTAACTAACTTGTTGGTTTCAGTTGCTAAGAATGTTGTGCTCGTTGCTATGCAACTTGGGACATATTCTCGCTCCTTCAACCAACTGGTTAGTTACCCTGTGTTTATATCATGATGTGGTTGTGCATTACACTAGTGTCAAATCCTACCATGATATAAAGTTATCTACATCCACGCATATGATCCAGAAGTTATTGACGACGTCATGTCATTTGTGACGTGCTTTAAAGTGTCAGCCAATAGAAATGTTGCTTATTTCATGCTCTGGGAAAAGCTGACATGTTGATGGCGGCAGAAGGTAAATTGAGTGTTTTGGATATTTACTACAAAACTTTACTACAAAGCATCTATAAAAATAGAATATAAAGACATGTAAAGATAAGTATCTTATAGTCACTAGTGTTTACTGAGTTAATCAGTCAATGTGTGAGTATAAGATGTGTATCTCTAGATGCAGTATTGAGGGAGAGCAGGAGGCGGGGGCGGCGGGGCGGAGAGACTTGTACATCATGTGGTGATTAGTTTGTTATTGTGTGCTACTGTAGTACTACTCCTCCATGTTAGCAATACCAGGATGATGATGATGATGATGTATTATAGCAGCTCTAGAGGCTCATGTTACCATATCAACCTGCAGCATGTGTCTGCAGCAGCAGCCATGTGTGTGTGTGTGTCTGGTGCACCGCTGCTCACCATCATGTAGCCATGGATACCGGTGCTCCCCCCACAAGTCTTTTTGAGTTATTTCTTCTAAATTCATTGTGATTATGATATTCCAACAAGCAACGCTTCTACTGTACACCGTGTACAGCAGGTTACGAGCACCGGTGTCCGGCAGGACCTGCAGCACCAGTGTCCGGCGGCCACCATCGTGTATTTTCCATGAGTTCACTGCAGGGCAACGTTTCTAATATTGACGTTTAACTGTAGCTAGAAATTTAACATAACATAATGCTGTCAAATTAAATCAGTCAGATTCCAAAATGAAAATTGTAATTAGTTTTGTATTACCTAAGAACCCAAATCAGTACAATGTAATGGAATTTATAAAATAATGAGTAAATGTGAAATGATGAGTTCCAAATGCTGACGGTCAAAATGTGGACCGCAAAAACATGCATTGCCTTGGTGACAAAATATTTAGCTTAAAAATTTGTAACTAAGGAAAAAGCTTACATTGTTATACAGAAGTATGAGATCATTGCAGGTGAGTTTGCTGTTGCAGCCTAATGGAGGAGTGTAGGGGGGCGGGGCAGGGGGCGGGGCAGGGGGCGGGGCAGGGGGCGGGGCTTGGTACTGGTTCACCTCCACACGTGGATGTTGTACACAAGCTGTGTCCTGCGGGTGAGCTACCGTCTCCTCTATTATTGTACTGCCTGGATGTACCCCCTCCTCCCTCACACACACATACATACATACACACACACATACATACATACATACACACACATACATACACACACACACATACATACATACACACACACACACACACTTACATGCCCGGTCCTCGCACTCGTATGGAATAAGGAGGAGATATGCTCGTTCCACTTATCAGAAAACATATCCTTTTCCGCGGATTTTAAGCTGAAAAGTTACCTTTTTTTCCATGAAACGCTGACTTTCAGCCCTATAAAACACCTCTTTTTTCTGAAAAAGCTGACATTTTTAAAGTTAACCTTTTTCTGAAAAACGCAGACATTTTAAAAGATATACAATTAACCCCTTTTCTCACGGAAACAAGATTTAAAACAGAAGTGATCAGCCCACATATAATAGAACCTTTTTTACATTTCCGTGTAGTCCTCCACAAAAAAGACCCCTTTTTTTAGGTTTTATGTGAACTCTACCCCAAAAGACCCCTATCTCATGTGTGTTGTTATGTGTATGGAGTGCGGGGACCTTACATGACTGCTTCACTTACCTCATGCCCTGACCTGCACTGATGCTGCCACCTAGATGCCAGGCAGGGCAGGGATAACCTTGACAAGATAAAACTTCCGGTTGTCTCCATGACAACGCCCAGATGACCCAAGCTTCCAGGACGGGACATACATGTGACGTTCAACCTCTGCGTCTCATTATATCAACATTTTGTTGAAGTCAGGAGTTCAGCATCATTTGTTGCAGCAAGGTGTGTCTGTACAAGGCTCCCTCCTCACCCCCCCCCACCACACCCCGCTGCCTGCACCGGGGCGTGGTGGGGGGTGAGGAGGGATGCATGGATAGAGTATAGGCAGGCAGGCTGGCTACTGATTATTATGTATAATTGGATGAGTTGTTGTTATGTCTGATCACACCAAGCCTATATCAGCTGCACACCTGGACACCAGGGGGCAGCACCAGGTGGCAGCCCACTAGGTGGCAGCAGCAGCCATCATGTGTAACTAAGTAGACTACAGCAGACTCCTCCCACTACATCATGTTACTATGACTACAGCAGACTCCTCCCCCCCATCTCTACATCATGTTACTATGTATTGTATAACTCATGAATAAACTCATCTAAATCAACCTCTTGTCTCTCTCTCATCCTTAGTTTAGTCAGATTAAGTTTGTCGTCTATATGGAGGATATTTGTCGGAGATAAATATGGTTATAAATATATATTCTCGCTAGAGACCTGACATTGTTTACCTTGTCGCTCATAGCGACCAACGGACTCAGTTGAAGCCCAGTTGTCGAGCCAGACAGAAGTGAAAATTATTATGGCAGCCGTGAACTAAACATGAGACGTCTGCAGTCATTAAGATTTTAGGATTAGATTCTATATTTTGTTCGCTTTAAAATGTGATAATCATGGAATTTTTACCTTCAACATGAGAACGACAGTCCTTAGTTGTTTTTCTGTACAGACATTAGGTGTTTCCCCGGACCACTGCTATGACATCATTCATGTGCCACGTTGTGCCATATGATTGGCCATTGCAGCAGTAGGCACGCCAGCAGAGAGCAGCAGGGCTGTTGGGTGGGCTTCGGTAAGATTTCCTCGATTTGATTGCGCAGTTTGCAAGAACTTTTTAATTATTGCTCAAATCAAAAACTTTATCGGAACTATTTTGAAGTAAACCTTACTAGCCAGCTTATGAGACCATTCAAAAAAGTTTGACATAAAAAATTCTTCATATCATTCATAGTTCTCTTCCAATGCCGTTTGAGATTTGGGGGAGGGGGAGCAACAGATCCGGCCGGTAAGAGAATAGCAGTAGGGTTAGGGTTAGGGTTAGCAGTAAGGTTTGTAGCCGTTTGTTAATTCTCTCCCATCCACACCTGGCAAGTATTGTCCAGTTAATTCTCTCCCATCCACACCTGGCAAGTATTGTCCAGTTAATTCTCTCCCATCCACACCTGGCAAGTATTGTCCAGTTAATTCTCTCCCATCCACACCTTGCAAGTATTGTCCAGTTAATTCTCTCCCATCCACACCTTGCAAGTATTGTCCAGTTAATTCTCTCCCATCCACACCTGGCAAGTATTGTCCAGTTAATTCTCTCCCATCCACACCTGGCAAGTATTGTCCAGTTAATTCTCTCCCATCCACACCTTGCAAGTATTGTCCAGTTAATTCTCTCCCATCCACACCTGGCAAGTATTGTCCAGTTAATGCTCTCCCATCCACACCTGGCAAGTATTGTCCAGTTAATTCTCTCCCATCCACACCTTGCAAGTATTGTCCAGTTAATTCTCTCCCATCCACACCTTGCTAGTATTGTCCAGTTAATTCTCTCCCATCCACACCTGGCAAGTATTGTCCAGTTAATGCTCTCCCATCCACACCTGGCAAGTATTGTCCAGTTAATGCTCTCCCATCCACACCTGGCAAGTATTGTCCAGTTAATGCTCTCCCATCCACACCTGGCAAGTATTGTCCAGTTAATTCTCTCCCATCCACACCTGGCAAGTATTGTCCAGTTAATTCTCTCCCATCCACACCTGGCAAGTATTGTCCAGTTAATTCTCTCCCATCCACACCTGGCTAGTATTGTCCAGTTAATTCTCTCCCACCCACACCTGGCAAGTATTGTCCAGTTAATGCTCTCCCATCCACACCTGGCAAGTATTGTCCAGTTAATGCTCTCCCATCCACACCTGGCAAGTATTGTCCAGTTAATTCTCTCCCATCCACACCTGGCAAGTATTGTCCAGTTAATTCTCTCCCATCCACACCTGGCAAGTATTGTCCAGTTAATTCTCTCCCACCCACACCTGGCAAGTATTGTCCAGTTAATTCTCTCCCATCCACACCTGGCAAGTATTGTCCAGTTAATTCTCTCCCATCCACACCTGGCAAGTATTGTCCAGTTAATTCTCTCCCACCCACACCTGGCAAGTATTGTCCAGTTAATGCTCTCCCATCCACACCTGGCAAGTATTGTCCAGTTAATTCTCTCCCATCCACACCTGGCAAGTATTGTCCAGTTAATTCTCTCCCATCCATCCACACCTGGCAAGTATTGTCCAGTTAATTCTCTCCCACCCACACCTTGCAAGTATTGTCCAGTTAATTCTCTCCCATCCATCCACACCTTGCAAGTATTGTCCAGTTAATTCTCTCCCACCCACACCTTGCAAGTATTGTCCAGTTAATTCTCTCCCACCCACACCTTGCAAGTATTGTCCAGTTAATTCTCTCCCATCCACACCTTGCAAGTATTGTCCAGTTAATTCTCTCCCACCCACACCTGGCAAGTATTGTCCAGTTAATGCTCTCCCATCCACACCTGGCAAGTATTGTCCAGTTAATTCTCTCCCATCCACACCTGGCAAGTATTGTCCAGTTAATTCTCTCCCATCCACACCTGGCAAGTATTGTCCAGTTAATTCTCTCCCATCCACACCTGGCAAGTATTGTCCAGTTAATGCTCTCCCACCCACACCTGGCAAGTATTGTCCAGTTAATGCTCTCCCATCCACACCTGGCAAGTATTGTCCAGTTAATTCTCTCCCATCCACACCTGGCAAGTATTGTCCAGTTAATTCTCTCCCATCCACACCTGGCAAGTATTGTCCAGTTAATTCTCTCCCATCCACACCTGGCTAGTATTGTCCAGTTAATTCTCTCCCACCCACACCTGGCAAGTATTGTCCAGTTAATTCTCTCCCATCCACACCTGGCAAGTATTGTCCAGTTAATTCTCTCCCATCCACACCTGGCAAGTATTGTCCAGTTACTCCTGAAAATCGATGACTACAAGAAAAATAAAAGTATTGTTTCCATTTAATAATATCAAGGACTCAATTATATGAAGATAGTAAAGTTCTGCATAAGAATAACGATGATAAACCATTAATCATTGGATGTAAGCTGACGGGCAGAAGGAAGAACATTGTATAATACATACGTTAATGTTTGCACCAGAGACAGCACTGGGATGAGCACTGGACGGGGAGTTTGGCTGCAGCACTGAGACTAACTGTTGGCATCTATTAATCACATTGAAATGGTCAATAATACTTTTGTTTCTCGCTTGTTTGTAAACTTTCCCCTGACTGGCCTCTCTCACACCTTACAGTAAATGACTTAGAAAGTAAACTTGAAAAACTGTTATTTATCTAAAATATAAATATAAAACTAGTTAAATACATCGTTGGCCCTCAGGTCCGGTCATAAAGGTTCTAAAAAATCACTTAATTGGGGCTGGAAAATCACTAAAGCTGCCTCTACACCAGTCCTGATTGTGCATCGCCGACAGTTGGCGCTACTTTTATCGTCCAACTGTCGGGAGTAATGTAGAGGCTTTCCCGACAGCCTCCCAATACTTGTAGCTGTCGGCAACTGTTGGCAACAGTCACCGACGATTTCAAACATGTTTGAATTTACATGTCGGCGATTGTAATTGCCAATGTAGAGGCATTGCCGATACTCAGGACAGATGGCGACGATACTTGGTCGTATCGCTACCATCGGGAATTTTGTCAACATTTGCTATCGGCTAGTATCGCAAGTATCATGAGACAGAATTGGGACTGGTGTAGAGACAGCTTAAAAATGGGGCTGGAAAATCAATAAAATGGGGCTAGAAAATCAATAAAATGGGGCTGGAAAACCTTGAATTAAGTCAGTGCCAAAGCGGACCGTGTAGGAGGAGCATGACCAGGCAGACATGAGTAAACAAGCTTCCACCAGTGAAGATCCAGTGAAGTTTAGCCGCCAGAATTGTTGAGAACATTTGTTTCCTGTGATAAATTAGTTGCTTAGAGTTAACCTTATAAATTGTTGACTGACAGCATTGATATGTCCCCCCTATGTCCCCACCGTCCGCCGCCATCACCACCCGCGAGACCCGCGGTCACTAAACGTGTTGCTGCTCAGAAAGAAAGGTTGTCAAGTGTTTTGCCTGGCTATGTCTGCCGCCGATCTATGGCAGAGCCATACGAGGACGCAGACAATTAGATTATATACTTTGATGCCTTTTTTAATGTGATAATCCTAGATTCTTTACATTTGTTTTGACGCCATTGACGAACGTGACTGTTTGGCACCTTGGCGGAAGTGAAACCCGAACTAGAGCATCACGCATGCGCAGAGGAGACAAGCACCTATGGAAATCTTTATGCATGCTTATGGCGGGACGTAATGGTGGGCAGTTCGAAGCATTTAACAAATCGTTGGTCGTAATTTTCGAAGTTTTTTTACACCGAACTGTTCAGTAATTCTGACTGGCTTGATCGGTATAGGTAGGTCTAAATTGAGTGAATCTGCGGGCGGTTGGAGACGAACCTGGGAAAAATATGGAAGAAAAGTGTTTTATATGCGGTCCGGGTCCTAGTTCCGTTGTTCTTGATGTATGGGGGGCCGTGTGTAATGTTTTAGAAGAAGCTACGCTTTTGGCAGGCAAAAGGCGGAAGGGGCCCGATTGGTCCAGTTGTGCAGGAAGAAAGTTAATGTGAAGGTAAACCAATAATACACAACACATTCATGAAGGGCAGCTGTGATGACATCTAAATGCTTCACACCTCATTGTAGAAATGGTTAGAAAGGGCATAAAATAACGCCATTGTAGAAATGGTTAGAAAGGGCATAAAATAACCTCATTGTAGAAATGGTTAGAAAGGGCATAAAATAACCTCATTGTAGAAATGGTTAGAAAGGGCATAAAATAACCTCATTCTAGAAATGGTTAGAAAGGGCATAAAATAACGCCATTGTAGAAATGGTTAGAAAGGGCATAAAATAACCCCATTGTAGAAATGGTTAGAAAGGGCATAAAATAACCTCATTGACATTGTAGAAATGGTTAGAAAGGGCATAAAATAACCTCCTTGTAGAAATGGTTAGAAAGGGCATAAAATAACCTCCTTGTAGAAATGGTTAGAAAGGGCATAAAATAACCTCCTTGTAGAAATGGTTAGAAAGGGCATAAAATAACCTCCTTGTAGAAATGGTTAGAAAGGGCATAAAATAACCTCATTCTAGAAATGGTTAGAAAGGGCATAAAATAACCTCATTCTAGAAATGGTTAGAAAGGGCATAAAATAACCTCATTGTAGAAATAGTTAGAAAGGGCATAAAATAAGTCAACAAATCTAATAGCTGAAAATGCCAACCTTAGGGGCGGGGTCATAACATTTTGCACAAGAATGTTTTGCAAATTCTCCCCCGAGCAGTGCCAGTAGTCAGTACTGTGGCCCGCGCCAGAGTCCCTTATATATCCCTCAGGCTCAGCAGGTTGGAGCGCCGCTGTCTGGAATCTTATTATAAGCATTAAATCAACAGCCAGAACTAAGTTATTATTATGGGTAATTGGTAATTAAATGTCGACCCTTTTGTCTATTTTTATATAATCCTCGTCTGTACTCATTTGTACTCCTCGAAAAGACAAATAAAAGACTTCTTATCTTATCTTATCTTAAATATGTTCTAAAACCATGATATGAGCGATCGGGTACTGCAGGTTTGCTTCTATTATCGCCCACATCCGCGGAACTTAAAAGGAGGTAAAACTGAGAAAGAAGTGAAATCCTCAGTGTATGAGAAATGAAACAAATTCTTATATTTACAAAGAACACTTCGCCTGGATTTCAAGTTTATAGAAGTAATAAATGCAGCAAGCAACATGTAATTGATGGGTCCGGGGTGAGACCGGCTGGTGTGGATGAGGCTCGGCTTGGCTGCCTGTGAGGCAGGCCCGGCGGTGGACACGTCGTCTCCCGGGGCTGGTGCCGGGAGCAGAACACATCGCGCACTTGTCCTACTCCCACTAGGCTCTACTGGCTGCAGCACGCGCTTGTAACAACAATGGCGGCGCGCGTAGCGGAGGTGGCGCTCGCTGTGGTGGGAAATGTTTAAAGAAGTCGTAATTATTGCGCACACAAGTTCAGCCCACAACCACAAGCAGGAAGGAGGGAAACTCACCCGGAAACAGGATCTAAAGTAAGTCTGATGTCGTTATTTCTCCAGTGCTTGGATCTAAACACTCGGCTCCCTATTATCGCCCACTCTCGGCCTAGTCCATACCCGGACCCACTCTCACACCCTGGGATAGTGGGTCTGTGGAGAGACTAACTCTCGGCCTAGTTCTGTCTCCATGCCGTGCCGTGAGTCAATGGTAAAGTATGTAAAGCTTTGGTTACCGGTTCATGAAACTAAGTGAGAGTTAACCTATATAATCGCCTCGCACTCCCAGGAAGATGCCAAATTTATTATTTTTCATTTTAGGGTCAGAAAATTTAATTTCGGCTGAAAACTCAGTAAAAACCAATTGTAACTCACTACTGACTTCTTCATTAGGTGACGACCTTAATTAATTCGACGAAATAGCGCTGTAATGTGTAGGGAGTGAGAACAAGGGGGTGTACCAGGTAGTTGGGGGCGGGGGGAAGGTGGGGGAGGAAAATTGATAAATTATTCATGCCGATAAACTGGGATTTTATTATGTGAGGTTTCTGATCTAGTATCATATTAGTGTCCCTAGGCAATCTAGGACACTAGATCGCCTAGCCCTCATTAGGGCGATTGTGTACGAACAGAAAAGAGAATAGTTTTGAAGCGTATTTGCATAATTCTCAGACTGAATGTTGAATGGATAGATTGTGGATTCGATATAAATTGTATTTGGTAGTATATTTAAGTAGACAAATAGTAATGATTAATTATGAGGCCAATATTAACGAAAGATCATATGAATGATATAGTGTTTAGAAGGATTATATGATTAAAGTGTTATAGTCGAATTAAAATGATAATTGGTTACAGGTTAGAGGCAACGCAAGAAAAGATCCACAGGGTGGACAGGCGTATTTTTTGATGAATGATGTATATGTATTGCCATATTTGTAATATAAAAAAAATCATGATACTAGATCATATATTATGTAAGTGTCCCCATTGCCCAGGGACACTTGCATATACGATCTAGTATCATGATGGCCTAGGGACATGAACATGAAGATTAATAAATATAGTCCAGTCAATATATGAAAAAGGTAAAAAAAAAAAAAAAAAAAACTAGAACAGAAATGCAGTTTTCACCATGCACTCCCACAAGGGCCCTGTATTAACATACTTAAAATGTAGAAAAATTTATCGTTGGGAAATCGGGCTTCCATGGGGTAAGGGGAAAAAAATCAATGTAACTTTTGATCAAAACATGCCAAATGGAGTAATTTGGTGTCTATAATGGGGTTTTCAGTAAACGTCTAAAATCTAAAAATGTCTAAAATCATTTTAGACATTTCCTAAGAACAGATATCTAAGATGGCTGCCACCGAAAGTCTGACATTTTAGGAAAAGTTCAAAACTTTTGATGGAAACATGGTATACAACCAATTTTGGTACATTTAAAAACATGTTAGATATTGACGGACAACTCATATCCAAGATGGCCATTACTTTACCTATAGTGCCACGTCAATATTGAAATGATATAATGTGGCCACATAACCAGTAACATGGTTCCCACAGCCCTATGTTTAGTTGTCCGGGGCAACTAAAAAATGTCTCTGGCAAGTAGAATTTAATGTTAGTTGCCCGATTGGGCAAGTGACAATCTCTATGGCGCCAATTTCAAACCCCTGTTGTGATGTCTACTTACAATGAAACAAGGTATATACAGATCAGTGTAATATCGTTTATAATTCTGCAAATAAATTTGGGCAAGGAAAAATGATGTTTGGCAAGTAAATATTGGCTGCCACAAGTGAATTTGGTAGGTTTTGTAATGACTTTTGCTGACAAATTCCCCCAGTTTAAACTTTTAAATGATTTTTACAGACCATGATTAACTTAATTCAGTAATTTATTAAATTACTGATTAACTTCATGCTGGTCAATAAATATTTGAGGATTGAATAGTCCCCCATTTTCCTCTGGACACAGGATTGAATAGTCCCCCGTTTTCTAACTATGAGAGTAACAATTGTCAGTTGTGTGATAGTCAGGTTTTCTAGAGCTTTCCATGGGTCAATTATGCTTAAAAAACTATTGTTTTAAATTTTGTTTGCTCATATTGAAAATCACTGACTTTTTACTGAACCACAGCGAAAATTACTGACATTTAAGATCCATGTTCACTATATATTATACATGTAAATGTTTGAGGAACGAAATAAAAGTAACTATATATTATAAGCAAGATGGAAATGCCACATACCAATGAATCATACAATGTATATTTTCTCTGCAGAGGTTGTGCACATATGGACACAAAGCGACTGGATGAATGGAACCAAGGTGGGCTTCTGTTCAACTGTCCCAAGTGTGAGCTAGGATGAATGGAACCAAGGTGGGCTTCTGTTCACCTGGCCCAAGTGTGAGCTAGGATGAATGGAACCAAGGTGGGCTTCTGTTCACCTGGCCCAAGTGTGAGCTAGGATGAATGGAACCAAGGTGGGCTTCTGTTCACCTGTCCCAAGTGTGAGCTAGGATGAATGGAACCAAGGTGGGCTTCTGTTCAACTGTCCCAAGTGTGAGCTAGGATGAATGGAACCAAGGTGGGCTTCTGTTCAACTGTCCCAAGTGTGAGCTAGGATGAATGGAACCAAGGTGGGCTTCTGTTCAACTGTCCCAAGTGTGAGCTAGGATGAATGGAACCAAGGTGGGCTTCTGTTCACCTGGCCCAAGTGTGAGCTAGGATGAATGGAACCAAGGTGGGCTTCTGTTCAACTGTCCCAAGTGTGAGCTAGGATGAATGGAACCAAGGTGGGCTTCTGTTCAACTGTCCCAAGTGTGAGCTAGGATGAATGGAACCAAGGTGGGCTTCTGTTCACCTGGCCCAAGTGTGAGCTAGGATGAATGGAACCAAGGTGGGCTTCTGTTCACCTGTCCCAAGTGTGAGCTAGGATGAATGGAACCAAGGTGGGCTTCTGTTCAACTGTCCCAAGTGTGAGCTAGGATGAATGGAACCAAGGTGGGCTTCTGTTCACCTGGCCCAAGTGTGAGCTAGGATGAATGGAACCAAGGTGGGCTTCTGTTCACCTGTCCCAAGTGTGAGCTAGGATGAATGGAACCAAGGTGGGCTTCTGTTCAACTGTCCCAAGTGTGAGCTAGGATGAATGGAACCAAGGTGGGCTTCTGTTCACCTGGCCCAAGTGTGAGCTAGGATGAATGGAACCAAGGTGGGCTTCTGTTCAACTGTCCCAAGTGTGAGCTAGGATGAATGGAACCAAGGTGGGCTTCTGTTCACCTGGCCCAAGTGTGAGCTAGGATGAATGGAACCAAGGTGGGCTTCTGTTCAACTGTCCCAAGTGTGAGCTAGGATGAATGGAACCAAGGTGGGCTTCTGTTCACCTGGCCCAAGTGTGAGCTAGGATGAATGGAACCAAGGTGGGCTTCTGTTCACCTGTCCCAAGTGTGAGCTAGGATGAATGGAACCAAGGTGGGCTTCTGTTCAACTGTCCCAAGTGTGAGCTAGGATGAATGGAACCAAGGTGGGCTTCTGTTCACCTGGCCCAAGTGTGAGCTAGGATGAATGGAACCAAGGTGGGCTTCTGTTCAACTGTCCCAAGTGTGAGCTAGGATGAATGGAACCAAGGTGGGCTTCTGTTCAACTGTCCCAAGTGTGAGCTAGGATGAATGGAACCAAGGTGGGCTTCTGTTCAACTGTCCCAAGTGTGAGCTAGGATGAATGGAACCAAGGTGGGCTTCTGTTCAACTGTCCCAAGTGTGAGCTAGGATGAATGGAACCAAGGTGGGCTTCTGTTCAACTGTCCCAAGTGTGCGCTTTTGAACTATGAGGACTTTAACTTTGCCGCATCCCTAAGAAGGTAGGTTTTTATTAATATTAATACAAGTTGTTCAATTGATATGATCTTTTTAAATGAGGGTGGGTACATCTCTGTGTGGGCGGGTAAATATATCATTTCATTGGAGCTTGGGTAATTGTCAACGTTCAATTTAATATAAGTTAACATTTCTGGGTCAGATGGTGACATATTGGTCCCAATGATTCAGGAAAAGTTGGGGTGTTGATCATTGTTACATTTATTTTATGAATAATTTCGATCTAATATATAATGTGTATGTGTTCAAACCTCTGAATTCATTCAAGAGAACCATATAGCACATTTTCATACTGTAGAAATGCCAAATCTCCTATATCGAATTTTCAAAAATAAACCAAAATTATATTTTTACCCAAGTGGAATCAATATATGTACAGGTGCCTATATATTTACAACAACAGTAAAATGTAGTTAGATAGAACAAAGTGGCTTTGTTATTCTATCGGCCAGTGGGGACCTTGCACCTGGGAATTATTATTTATCCCTTGATTAATGGGCAAAAAGTAAATGTTCTCCACAAAACTAATGTTAATCTCAATGGCGGCCCTCGAGCGTGGAACATGATTATTTTCAGACTGGTTTAGAACATAGCAAATGTAGTCCCTAATAATATTTGATTCTTCTCGATATTGTGATAACAAAGATATTCGAAGTCATGTCTTGCTCTGAAAGTAAACAGTGGTAGATGAGAAAAAGGTAATGTCTGGAAAAGCATTTAACTGCCTAAATTGCATAATCAAACGAAAACTAATTTCTCATTGCCAAAATGCCCAATATTCAGTGGCAATTTGCTGGGCGATGTATAAACATGAGAAATTGTAACCCAGTTTTTAATTCTATTTAGAATAAAACAAATTTAGCTTCGAAAGTTTACATAACTATTTTAAGTCCCCTGTCTATGCAAAACATTGATATTTTTCCAGCTACAATTGTTTCACGCCAATGGGCCTATTTCGTAGAAATCAACTATACATGCCATATGTATCTGCTGTGTGACAAACACTATTAGTCTCACATTTGATATTTCTCAAATAGTTGCTTACCAATATCTCTGCTACTATATTTCTGTTAGGAGGAACACTTACTAATGTTAGTCTTTTTTTTCAGGCTTCAGAGTGCATTAGAACTGCCGAACGCGGAAATCCGGATTCGACCGGCCGCTGCCATTGAGATGCTGGCTCTTGATACTGTACATACCCACACCAACATCAAGAGAAATAATACGGAAATTTCATCCTGGAATGATGGCACACTACGCCCCCCTCACTGTTTTTGGAGATGGCAACTGTTTGTACCGCACCATCTCCCGTGCTATGTATGGTCATGAACAAGCCCACAAACACATATGCCTCCTGACAGCCCTGGAGAGGATGGAGTACCAACATTATTATGACTTTGAAGCTCAGCCCTGTAAGGACAAACTTGACGACCCCAACATCGTAGTAGACCCCTATCCGAATCTCTTATGGAGTGCCTGTAAGCTGGGTGGGTGGGGTGAGCTGCTGCATATATATGCGGCCAGTGCTGCCCTAGCTGTCATTATCCAGTCATACTGCCCCCCACTTCCGATTCCAGAAGTCTAGCCGTTATACCACAAGGTAGTTGGGCGGGGCATACTGACAGACCCATCCAAATCATGTGGACGATGATGACAGTGCAACAATACCCACTCACCTTCTGGCCCAACCACTTTGTGGCTCTGATCAACAACGAGCCCAGGACCCCAAGCCACCCCAGGACCTCTATTCCCAGGACTCTGGACCCAATAGTCCAGACACAACTGCCAACAATACATTTGGAGATTTTGATGAAAATAAAGTCCCAACCCACACCCACTGCTGAGGATACCTTCAACATTGACATCCCTATCAACAACAGCACAACCCAGCCTGAGGAGCCGTGCTCTGGTGGCCAATGCCACAGGAGATGGCCCACAACCCTACCGTCCAGTATACCCTTGTCAGGGGGTGGGGGGTCAAAGAAGGGGGCCAACATCCTGACGGACAGCCTGGGCTACACTTATTGTGTGAAAAGGATGACACCAATATCAACACAGTGGCGATGCTCGCGCCACACCTCCAGTCGGGGGGCGTTACCAGACACTGCCCACATTGATGATGGGAAACCAGGGAATGAGTTGCATCATCCGACCATGGCAACGGTTGGTATACCTTATAGTTATATATATTAGAAAATATAAAGATAAAACACAACTGACAGAAAATATAAAGATATATCATATAATACTGACATAGTCATTTCTAATATCGGTCGGTCGATTGAGACTAAATAATTCAGGGATCCAAGGTTAAACACATTAAAGGTTTAAACTATTAAAATAGCGACGCTTTCTCCTGTCTCTCTACTCAATGATTAAATGTTACTTGTTTTATACATGCAGGCCTGTGTATATATGCTGACTTGTGTATACATGCAGGCCTGTGTATACATGCAGACTTATGTATACATGCAGGACTATATATATGCATGCATGCATGCAGGCCTGTGTATATACATGCTTGTTTGACCAATTGTTTAACCCTAATGGTGGATAACTGTTCCTCTATTAGTCCTTCTTGCTTAATTATACATTGTTTGAGTAATTATGTAGTTACGATGAGATTAGCACATATATATATCATTTACTTCTCCATCACCTCATTTTATTAACTAGTATCAATTCTTTCATGATTGATTTCTTATGATATGAATGTTGTCTATCTTCAGATAAAGGAATTGGCTGTCACCCAGCGGTTCCGCTCTTCCGTGCGGCTCGTCAAGTAAGTCATGCTGAGTATCAACGTAGGGGAGGAGGAGGTTGACCTGCCCAACCCCAACATCTTGGCACGGGTTACCAACAGGGATTACAGCCAAAACACCCACAAAACCTGAACTTTGAGGTAAATTCATTTGGAGTAATATTTGATACATTTCAATTATTTTCCAAATAAGGTGTTAATTGGCTTTTCTTTTTTCAACTTTTATTTATCACTGAATAACTATTCATTTACATTTACTCTCATGCATACAATGTATGTATTTTCAATATATATATATCAATTTTATATTATTTATAATCATGCCATCACTGTCTGTGCTAAATAACACAGGCCGTTTTCAGAAAGGTGTGTTGTAAATAAATGAGTCAAACATGATATAATTACTAATTCTACTAATTACTAATTACTAATTCTACTAATTACTAATTCTACCACTACTGTTATTATCTCAATTAATTTAGGTATAATCACCTCACCATAATCACCAGGTTGTAGAGACAAACAGTAAAATTCTTTTCTCAATAATAATAGGGACATATTGTATATGTTATAATATATGTTTCATGTAGAAAGTAGCACACCCATTCCTTTATATATTGTATAACACAATCCTCTCATTTAGGCCAAACATTTACTCTTTGAATACATGGTATATTTATAGATCAAAGAAGTGGGACTCTCGACCGCTTATTGAAGTCCTCCACAAAGAAGCCTCCCTTCTCCCAATCCAAGTACATCTGCTATCCCCAAAAAAGATCTACCGTCACAAACGGAGGGTTGACCGCTCCAAGGAGATAGCACTCCAGCACCTGTGGGACGAATACTCCGCCCCCGGCCGTACAATGAACACCGAGACATACTGGTCGGCAGTCGCCATCTTGGTTGGTTGGTTTCAGAGGAGTGTATTGAATAGTTCGCCTCAAATAGTCCAGGGGGGTTCTTCTGGTCATTTTGATTATGGTTGGCACACCACACATGCTGAATCAAATATTTATTACCTTGTTTTTGTATTTACCTTGTACACTTGTGTTTTGGAAGATAGAGCTATTTAAGTACAGATATTTTTATTCCGAATTTATGGGGATGCATATTTGGGGTGTGTGTGTGAACCCAGAATTCAGATATAGTAAAATTAGGTTTTTAAGTGAGTTTATTTGTTGTCTCGGCAAGGACTTCATTGTGTAAATACTATGTTTTCGGCAGAGATATTTTTGCTTTTCGTCCTACGATTATTTTACTTTCAACAAACAGGACGGTTTGATGGTATGTAAATATTGCTAGTCATTTTTATATTGTAGTTCATAAAATATCTTTGAGATGAGGTATTGAGCGGGCAGTGGTAGATTTATAATGTGGGGCGTGTAAGCCATACTCAACTCAACTATCTCTGCTTTTATGTTATTTTAGTACATAATCATTAATGGTGTGCGTGGAAAAGTGGAATTCATTTGGATCTGGACAGTGTTGGACGAGGGTGACACTCCCTGTGCAGCAGGGTTGTGCCAATACTGCCTGAATCCAAATATCAAAATTATGTAGAAAGATATGGGGATTTGTTCTGTGGGACTTAATTTTGGGCGAATTCTTACAAAGTACCGGTAGCACCATCTGTACATTTTTTTAAATTATGTTTTGGCGTTGAATACACAGCTTAGTTCTGTGTTCAAAATATATAAGTAGAATAGGCGCTCGAGGAGGTTAAATGATGGATTTATCTGAGTTAGGGACCAAGTATTGGTACAGAGATATGTGAACCACACCCATTGTGGTAAAGAAGACTTCATCTGCAAATCAACATGACACCTAAAACCACCAATGAACAATAGCAAACTATTGCAATAACATTTGACACTATCAAAATTATACTTCAATCCACTAGATCACCACCTAAAGACAATATTATACCAAAAATCATTACTTTTAAGCTTTGGACTATGTATCGAATCTGTTCTCTTTTATCTATTATTTTTACGGGCCTCCAGGAAGAGCACTACTGTGAGGAATGTGTCCACTTCTCGATTATAATACTTCTGTATTATGTGATTTTGAATAAAAGCCACCAGCCAGTGTAATGTACCATACACATTAGTACAGTCCAGCTTCATTTTATTTTAACTTTCCTAACTTCCTACACTGTTGAAATGGTATCTTATCATAGATAATCTAAACGTACTTTTCCACGCCGTTTTAAAGAAAAGAAAAATGCTTTTCGTTGATAATATTCTCTATGATCAATCCCCTTACTAGTTTTTTCATCTAACTAAATTAGTTTTTGACCAAAAGAAAAATGAAAATTCATGATTTTTCTTTGTGCTTCGGACAGCTCTGTGTCACTAAGATTTAATCATATAACGAAAGTATAAATGAATTGGGAAAACATGTAGACCCTATCAATGTAATTATTTCTAATTATGTCATTGATTGAATGGTCGAGTTCAGTGTGAGGCCCTTAGCTTAGCAATCGGTCATCAATTACATCTAGAGAGCACAGGTTCTATAATTTGGCTAATTTTTAAACCCAAACCTCTCATCTTAATTTAATTTGATTTATTTATTAACGTCCATTTATTTAAGGTTTGCTGAGAACGTTTTTCATTGTTGAGGTGGATATAGTTATAGTTGCCTGAAGCCAGCGGCAGGTGCTTCTTGTAGTAGGTATATTCCCTGCTGCCCTCTGGTGCTTCTTGTAGTAGGTATATTCCCTGCTGCCCTCTGGTGCTTCTTGTAGTAGGTATATTCCCTGCTGCCCTCTGGTGGGACATACACTTACTACACAACAAGCGAATGGGGGAGGAGCGAGGCAGTGCCGTCAACTAGTGTAGCTTGAGGCCTGTCTCTAATTCGCTCGGCGGGGGCCCTATCGTCCAAGCCAAGGGCCCAATGTTTTAGCATGTTAGGGCCCCGGCCTTGGACAGTAGGGCCCCGTCCTGGAGCCGGGGGCCCTAACGTCCAAGGCAAGAGCCCTAACGTCCAAGGCAAGAGCCCTACCGGCGGGGCCCTACCGTCCAAGCCCAGGGCCCTAACGTCCAAGCCCAGGGCCCTAACGTCCAGAGCGGGGCCCTACCGACCAGGGGCCCTAACGTCTCTGGAGCTTAGGCGTGAGAGTGTATTTAGAAGGCCCGAGAGGGGGGGGGGGGGGTGTTGGAGATTTCATCATATTTCCCCAACTATTATGTGGTTATTAGGTTTTGAGTTCTATTACCATAAACCAACCTTTTCTATGAGGATTTAGTCCTTTTAATTTGATATACTGCATGGCTGAAGATATCCTCACAACATTTGATCTACTGCGTGGCTGAAGATATCCTCACAACAGTACGGACAAATGCAAATGGCAGGTCCGATGTAGAAAGGATAATTGTTATGTTTGGCTTCGACAAAAAAGGCATAAATGTCAAAATCATAAACTGGATTGTATTAACAACAAAAGTATTTATACATGGTCTGAAGTTGTTTCATAAAGGTATGATCGAGTGGTTTGTTTTCTGCTACGAGCTGAGGTCGAAGATTTCCATTATATTATGCCAAAACAGATTCACCATAGTAAGGAAAGAAGAAAATATAATATGGAGGATATTGTTCGCGGATCTATCCGATTTAATAGACCTCAACAAATAAAATATCTAATAATTACAGTAAGAGCTCATAGTGGCTTAGCTCCCTTATTTTTCAGGGAAGTACATTAATCACATCTCTCGCCCGCCGCCCTTCCTCATGCCTCACCGCAGACAGAGATACGGATTGTCTCATGTTACAGTTGGGCTCGTTCCAACAACGTTTGAATGGAAACATGAATTAGTGCCTGTTGACTCCATACATAGCTCCTTATATAGTTCCATTTCCATAGCTTGTTATCTTAATTTTTAAAGTTGGTACTTTTTCATATAAATCTTCTATGGCTAGAATTGCCCCAAATATCAACCTATAAATGTGATGTGTCACATGAAAAGGAGTGATAAGTTGCAAAAAATCGATTTTGAGATATAATATTTAAAAAGGAAGGAAGATAATGCCATTGAACCGCTCCAAACCGCAAATGTCATTAAAATCCCATTAGGACAGATTTTTTCCCCCTGCTCCAAACCACAAATCTCATTAAAATCCCATTAGGACAGAATTTTTCTATTATTTTTTTTTTCACCTGCCATGTCTAGGGTCTTGTAACCGCAAAATGCCATTAAAATACTCCAAACCGCAAATCTCATTAAAATCCCATTAGGACGGAATTTTTTTATTATTTTTTTTTTCACCTGCCATGTCTAGGGTCTTGCTCCTAACCGCAAAATGCCATTAAAACACTCCAAACCGCAAATATCATTAGGACGGAATTTTTTCATTATTATTTTTTTTTCATCTGCCTTGTGTTGTATAAGCATAGGAAGGAAAATTATATAATAAGACAAGACAGGGATTGGAAGAAGGGAGACAGGGACTAAATCTGCTATTACGTTGCTTAGACGTTGTATTAATCAATGTCTGTCTGGTTAAACTTGAATTGGATAATTAAAGTTTATATCATTTTATGGGTGGGGGGGGGGTGGGGGGCTGACTCTGCAGTATCATAACTGGAGATGCAATAACAAAGACATTGTGGAGTAGCGGCAATGAATATTTCAATTCAGGAAAATGATACACCAAAGAAAGGATCTTTGGTAGCGAGAAGATTCTGCATACTAAATGGTTTGTGTGGCTCTCCTCAGAATCACCAGAATGCCCTAAAATAGCTGTCACTTTGCTAAAAATTTATTAATGTTCTCAAGGTCTTCAGCATATTCCATACTTGGACAGAAAATCTTAGGCTTTTTGGCCTTCCTCAGGTTTAAAACCTTTAAAATTTCTTCAGGGCTTATACCCCGACACAACAACTTTGGAAATGATATTTGAGATAGAAATTATAAACATGGAATATAATGCATAAGTGCTTTGCAAACGCTTATTTTGATGTTTAAACCTGAAAAAAAAATGTTTATTTCCTCACCAACCTTAGAGAAACAGTTTGCAAATGGCCTCAGATTTCACGATTACATATCTAAAAGTACACAAATTTTCTGGGGAGGCCCAGGCCACAACATCCAGTTGTACTGTCATGATAAAATTCCAACTTCCTGGACCTGAGCTTCAATAGCCCACCTGCGCGGACACCATTTTGCGAAAGGGATCATGGGGTCTGATGTCCTATTGCAGTAGCAAACAATCGTCATGCATGATTTGGCAGACTGTAAAGACCTCAAACAATCCCATATTTTAATAGCATCCGGTCATGCGCTCTTTGCAATGCAGGTTGTCTATTGAAAATTACTGATTTTTTGTTGATGCACAGCGAAAATTTCTGACTTAAGGTCCCCCAAACTCAAAATTACTGACATTTAATGACCGCAGAAACCATATTAATTCTCCATGAATTTTCCGTTGGAAAGGCTCCTATTAAGTTTAAATAAACATTAGATATGCCTTCTGAGTCCTTGAAAAATTCTAATTTGAATACATGTACTAAGATAAATAATTATAAAACTTCCAACATTCAGATATCCCACGAATTCCACCATGTATAGGACCAAATTTCGCCAAATTAAAAATATTCTCTTTACGATTCTATTTGTTCATCACAATAATGTAGGCCTACTCTGAGATTTGAACATCATAAATGTGGTACAAACCCTAAATATAACTCTTCACTCATTTTAGACTGAATATTTACACGGAATTAAATTTAAACTGGAACATTTCGGGGGGCAACCAAAAATTCTGGCGGGCAACCTCATTTTGTCAGTAGCTTGCCCGGGCTGGGCAACCTGTTATTATTCCTTATTTCGACCACTGTATGTTGAGAAAATATCACAGAAAGTCCCGGGAGAGAGTGGGTAGAGCATAGGCCCCGCTTGTGGAGAGGTCAATTTAGCCTCTGGTCGCTGTACTATAGTGGAGTATGAACTGTACTCCTAAAAGGAGTTGATGTGAGTAAAACGGGCCTTGTGTTTTGACTCAGCCGGGCCTGTTAGAGTCATTAGAATGATATGACGCGGGGCCACAGCTGAGTCTGAGATTTTATCAAGCCACCAAAGTTTGGTCCGACCATGTATGAGCCAGGAGTGATTAGCCCTTATAGCACGGTTAAACCAACGAGCGGGTGAAAAATCAACAAAGCGATAACAAATATATAGTAAGAAATACATTGTTCAACGAATAAGTTACTTATGTTAGTATAGCGAGGGAAAAAGAAAAGTTATTCCTCAAAAACAGCATGATCATCAGGAATAGAGCATATGTATTCTTCTATGTCAATTTGCTCTGGCGAGTGGAAAGTTTTGTTGGCATAATTATTGAATAAAGAAGCTGATGTAAAAACAAAAAGAAAAAAACCAATTGTGAGGTAGAATTACCCCAGAATGCACCATTTGACTCCTAATTATAAAGAGTGCAATGCTAGGATTGACACCTGGATATTGTACCTAAATATTGTGAATTGTGGAGGTCTAATATCGTCTTTAAAATCTATTATTGAAATACTATCAATTTCTGTGTGAAAATAGTTCACTCAAGACATTATCTTCGAAATTTGTCCATTTTCTGTCTGGGCCAGTATTTAGGATTTTATTATATTTATACATTTGACCCATGACCTATGACCTGTCGTGTAGCACATGAGCACTAGGTGGTGCTGTATTTTACTTTGTCCATTTCATCATTTCTTCTTTAACTTTGTGAGGTCTAATATTTTGTTTTACCTAATTGCTATTATTTTGTTTTACTTAATTGCTATAGACCAAAGAAGCTATAACGTAGGTATTTTTGGACATTTTTTATTTTATATAGGTAACGTCCAATTCCTATACATGTGCCCCACTTTTCTTTAACTTGAAATCTGAAACACAAATATTTACCAATATTTCTATCGAAAATTGCAAGAATGTTTTCACCAATATCTAACTAAGCTTGTGTAAATGAGCTATAGCTATCTATGAAAACCAAATACATGATGGGAAAGATGGAGGCTTGTGTTATGGAAACATGTATAACACATGGATATTGATATTGGAATCACAGATACATATTACATGCTGAATATGACATGTTATCTATAGATTTTACACTGTACCATTAGTCCCATAATTCCATGCGGTAGATGTTTAATAACCTTATAGTATGAATGTATAATGTCCTCACACTGTGCGAGAGTGGCACCATTGATGAGCAAACCTTATCAAGACCAGACCTGCACGCAGTTGTCTACGTCGTTTTTTTTGGTTTCTTTTTTACTATTTTTGTCTGACTTTTCTAATTTTCATTTTCTTTCTTTAACACTGCTCCCCCCTCCCCCCACTTACCCTTCCTACATATTATCATGCTATATCTTGACACAGCATTTCATTTATCCAATGATCGGTGACTGAGTTTTTGAAATCACCGACTGAAAAAACCCTGAATTTAATTCCTCCCCACTCGTGGCTCGTGGCTTGTGGCTCGTGGCTCGTGGCTCGTGGCTCGTGGCTCGTGGCTCGTGGCTCGTGGCAGGCGGGAAGGTGAATGTTACTGCTGCCATCTGATGAGTAACACTGGAGGTAGAAACAGTAGTTCCTCGCCTTACCTCCAGGTAGCAGCTGTGTAGCAGCACCCACAAGTCCACTAAGTCACTCTGTGTCTGACTTTATAGTTTATAGGGAAAATATTGAACAAACAGCAATTATTGTACACAAAAGTTCATTCTACAACAAAAAGCAAGAGGGAGGAAGGATCATATAATTAAAAGTAAGCCTGATGACTCTTTATTTCTTCAACTATTTGTATAAAAACCCTTGGCTCCCTATTATCGCCCACTCTCAGCTATCTACTGTGTTTACAGGTTGAGATGTTATTTGTCTAGGGTTATACATAAGGAGACAAATGGGCGAACTGGATAATATCCAGGTCTTCCAGTCGCCACCTGATAGTGGGAAAGTCAACTATACTAGCAGTAGCAGAGTTTACATAAGAGCAAAAATACAAGTGAACAGATGGGAAGTTAATATAACCAAATAATATCATTACTTAAATCATGTAGTAAAAGATTTGGAATATGATATAATAACTTGAGTTATAACAGTAAAATTGCTGACAGAGTTGACACTGAGAGCGAGGTGCAAATTAAGGGTGAGGCAAGTTAAAGTATGACTTAGTACAATTATATTACAAAATGCATAATATAATATAATATAAAATATGGAACGGTAGAAATGATCAAGACTGACTAGTATCAATTCTAACGATACATAGCACCGTCAGTTAATTTCTGACGAATACGTTTTGAGTATTTTGGTTTTAACTCCAGCTTCTACTAATTTTTCTATTAATTGATATTTTCTAAGCGGAAACATTGGCACATATTCCTACATATTCCTGCACATGTGACATTATCTCCGTCTTCTCTAGACCACAGTCTACTACTACAGGGTAAAGTGTCTTATAGACTAATTATTTCACTGGTTTTAGTGATCGGTAACATAGATTACCGTATTTCCCCGTTTATAAGCCAAGGCTTATATTCGGGGTAAGAATTATTGTGCTTATTTTACCATAAGAATGTGTTTACCCCCACTTTTCTCCAGGTATGTTGTGGGGTAGACCTTGGAGAAGTATTACGAATAGCAGCGGGGCTCCTAGCCCTTGGTATAGGCTAGAGCTAATAATAATAATAATAAGTAGAGATTTGGTCCTGTTTAGACTCTGGATATTTTATTCATAAACATCATTATTTATACTAGATATCATGTGATTTACATGTTCATTGGGCATGCGTGCCCGCATCCAATCATGTTGAGTAAATACAAATAACCAATTGTAAACAAAATGAAATATTTTACCACAGGTGATCACTTACATAAGACCAATGAGAGAGAAGAGATTATTATTTAGGCTCTACCTTCATTAGTGATTATCCAATAGGATATAATTAGTGACTGACCAATCAGGTGCTATAGAGTTTGGTTGAACCCGTAGGTGGGTCAGGATAACCCCCTATGGAGTGTTCCTTGAACTACCTGATGTGACTTAGACTTGCACTGGTCACTTACATAATTAATATAATATTCATAAATTAAATGTAACTTTATATAATAATATTTGATAATATAGTATGACCTGGTGATATTATGTAACCTTATATAATGGCATTATGGATCGTGACAAACCTATGTGTTACCTCTAAGGCAGTCCCCCACCAACTCACCAGGCTGTTCATTGGATAAATATTCTACCAAATATCTTATATTTTCAGAAAAATCTCCTTATAGAATTTCGTATATTTCCCAAGAACTTATGAGGGCTGTTATCATTTAAATTGGTACACAACTCCACTGAATATACAAAATAAATACTGTTCATGTTATAGAGTGTATAGTGTATCTGCTGCCTTTGATTGTTGATAACTTTTGGCTGCACTTAGACGTGATTATACACACAGTCAACAGGTTGATACTATAGCATTAATACCCGAGAGTTTGGATGGTCTGAGTGGTCTGTTGCCTGGAGGATAATTGGAGGGGCGTTTGGATCAGACCATCCAAAACCGAGGGTATTAGTGCTTTTAGACCCGGTTTGGTCAGATTCGACTGTTATTTACCACTTACTGACTTTTATTTACCAGTTCTTTTGACGTCTATAACCCCCATTCCTTGCCGGAAGTTATTGCCGTGGTCTATTGTGACAAAAATACACCCCAGAATCTGACCAAACTGGGTCTAAAGCTGAATAGATTCTTTCTCTCCTCATCCAGGCACTACATTCCCCAAACACCAATAACTATTTGCACTGTTCTATGTGTGGAAGAATCTTGTCTCATTATGTGTTTATACCTAAATCAGTAACAAAACACTAAGAACTACGTGGAAGGGTAGGAAGTATATCCTCACTTGTTATCTCAGATAGCTTCATGTATCTTATATTTAACCATGATATTAACCACACTTTAATGGTGTCATTTTGTACTGTTTGTGCTATGTACTGCATACTGGACTATGTACCCGGAAAAACATCATGTCACAATCTCATTTTACCCTATTTTTACTTCACTTCCTCTTATATCTTAGCAACCTTCTATTTGTTTCATGTGGTAACGGCTGGAAGAACAGGAGCATGTCCACCATTTTGTCACACCTTATATTCATGTATACCTTCTGACAAATAAACCGACGTGACAGAAGCAGACAGTGACATTTTACGTCAGCTTTTGCCAACATGCTGAAGTCTTCTCGGAGACATTGATAATGTCTTAGCTAAATAAGAATCTTAAATACAAATATCCACTACATATTATATGTAAATAAAACATATTCTATTAAAACAAATGTCCTTCTATTATCCAATTCTTCTTTGCGATGTTCTTTTCTCTGGACTGGTACCAAGATTCCACCCACCCATTGTGAACACAAATCCACATAGTATACGTGAAGAGGGGATTCTTTGTCTCACATGTTCTTGGAATCTATTATTTTACCAACCGTTTTTCTGATCTGTACAGTTCCATCACCCTCTCCGGGGGAGAATGTATGTGGTTTGTGAAGGTATCTGGGATGGATTTTGAAGCCTTTTTTTAATTGTGCTCTATACAACTATTTGTAGCCTGGGAAAGTTGGGGAAGCCTGTGTGTATGGACAAAGGACTGATCACATGACTGCCTCTTCAAAATAAACATAATGACGTCATGATTTAGATAGCTCATGGGAGAGGGAAGGGGGAAGGGAGGGAGAAGGGTGTTGGGAGAGGGAGAGACAGAAGAGGGGGAAAGGAGGAGAAAAAGAGGGGCGGGGTATGAATCACAGAAGAGGGAGAGGGAGAGAGGGGAGGGAGAGAGTGTAGGTGAGAGGGGGGAGAGAGTAGCGGAGAGTGAGGAAGATGGGGAGGGGGAGAGAAGGAAGGGAGAGAAAAAGAGGGGTGGAATGGAGGCCAGAGGGGGACATAGGGAGGTGTAGGGAGGGAGGGAGGGGGGGGGGCTAGTCCTATATATAGGACACAGTACAGAAACAAATTGTTCTCACTGTCAATTCCAAATACTCAGAAAATTCTGATGTGAAGTTTGCTGTAAACTAATGTAAACCTCTTTATATATTTGCAGGGTTTGAGAAGTGGAAGTGTGACATTGTTGAATGCATTCACCCATTAGCATCTTGGCTTTTGGACCATAAACACACTCATGGAGACAGGACGGGCAGCAAATGCTACAAGTGTGACTGGTGCACCTACTGTACTCATGGAGACAGGACGGGCAGCAAATGCTACAAATGTGACTTGTGCACCTACTGTACTCATGGAGACAGGACGGGCAGCAAATGCTACAAGTGTGACTAGTGCACCTACTGTACTCATGGAGACAGGACAGGCAGCAAATGGGGCTTGTGCACCCTCTGTACTTATGGAAACTATACGGATATCAGAAGGTGTGGTGCATCACAGTGTGACTCATACAGGAGAGGCAGGACAGGCAGCCAATGCTACAAGTGCAACTGTAATAATGTCAGGCAATGTGCCTCATACAGCTGAGAAACTACACAACAGTCAGGTTAAAGAGTTTACCGAGAGCAGTACTTTAGAAAAACAACATTTGCTCACACACAGTGCTGAGAAGAAACATAAATGTACTCTGTGTAACTATAGGGCAGCACAGGCTGGAGACTTGAGGAGACACGTGAGAACACATACTGGTGAAAAACCGCATAAATGTACTGAGTGTGACTATAGCGCAGCACGGGCTGGAAACCTGCGGACACACATGAGAACTCACACTAAAGAAAAGCCTTATAAATGTACTCTCTGTGACTATAGTGCAGCACATGCTGGAGACCTGAAGAGACACATGAGAACTCATACTGGGGAAAAACCCTATGAATGTACTGTGTGTGACTATAGGACAGCGCAGGCTTCACATCTGAGGGTTCACATGAGAACACATACTGGAGAAAAGCCTTATATATGTACAGTGTGTGACTTTAGGGCAGCATGGGCCGAAGTTCTGAGAACACACATGAGAACACATTATGGACATAAGCCTCATAAATGTACTGAGTGTGACTATAGGGCAGGACGTGCAGGAAAACTAAGGGATCACATGAGAACACATACTGGGGAAAAACCTCATAAGTGTACTGTGTGTGACTATAGGGCAATACATGCTGGAAACCTGAGAAGACACATGAAAATACATGCTGGAGATAGGCCTCATAAATGTACTGAGTGTGACTATAGGGCACCACGGGTTGAGCTTCTGAGGACACATATGAGGAGACATTATGGAAAGAAACCTCATAAATGTACTGAATGTGACTATAAGTCAGCACGTCCTGGAAACCTGAAGGATCACATGAGAACACATACTGGGGAAAAGCCACATAAATGTACTGTGTGTGACTATAGGGCAACATATGCTGGAAACCTGAAGAGACACATGAGAACACATACCTAAAATATGAACATTTACCTAATTATAGAATGTACTGTGTGTGACTATAGGGCAGTCCATAATTATAGAATGTACTGTGTGTGACTATAGGGCAGTCCATAATTATAGAATGTACTGTGTGTGACTATAGGGCAGTTCAGTATTATAGAATGTAATTAAGTATGTACAGGATAAGCTATAACCTCTAAGACGATATACTGTGCAGAATAGTAGCATTATACAGAGTGTGAAATTAGCAGCCGCCGCCAAATGCGGGTAAAAAATTATGCGGGCTGGTAAACCCCAAAGTTACCAAAGTTACCAAAGTTACCCGCCCTCCTTTGTGGGTGAAAGAAAGAATGAGAAAGAGAGAGAGACAGAGAGAAAATGTAGAAACTAACGTCCATTGTGATGTGTTTGAGTGATTCAATATTCTAGTATATATAATTATTATAGTGTATGATGATCTTGCTTAAAATAGTATGGCGAAATATATCAAGATAAATAGGAAATTGATAGCTAGACGATCCATGAAAACGACCTGTTAAAGGTTTTGCATTTTTGTTGTCAGTATTTTTTTTAATGTTTTGCGTTTATCTTGTTCTATAATACTGGGAAACTTTACAATACCGTAGTGGCCCGTTCATAAGCCCGGGCTTGTATTTGTTTAGACCCCCCTCTTGCCCCGGCTTGCAATTGAGATAGGCTTTTAATTGATAATTAAATTTTAGTGGATTTTATTTTTTCATGACCCCTACACCCCCAGTCTGTATTCGAGATAGACTTATAAACAGGTCCCGGCTTATAAACGGGCCACTACGGTATGATGTATAACTAATATCGTCATACAGAGACAGGAAGTGGGGTCAGGGAGAAGGATGGCAGCGGTGCTGAAACTAGCTACTGTTGTATATTGGTGGCTTTGTTCTCTTACTAAACTAAACGTGGGGGCAACTTCCCAGTCTCCTGGAAGAAGGCCATCTGCAATCTAATCCCGAAAATGGCAAATTCCAAGAAGATTGATGATATGAGGCCAATTTTGATAAAATTATGGAAAAACTTTTATTACAACGACTCATGATTCATGTTGAAGAAATTAAATACTTTGTCAACACGTTTAGATTAGGTAGAAGTACTGACTCAGCCATACATGGTTTTACATCCTTGTACTAAATAATAAGATTCTGGTGTTGATACAGCAGCTGTTTATTGTAGACCTATCTATGGCCTTTGACTTTGACTTGGATATTAATATTGATATTCTGATGTACTGATTAAAATTGATTGGGTTTAGCGATTTGCTGTTGGATTTAATCAGGAACTATTCTGTGAATAGAGAGCAAGTGATGAAGTTTGGTGATTTTGTGTCTGAAGTAGACAACTGAATGCTGGTGTGGCTCAAGGAAGCATATTAGGCCCTTTTCTTTGTCATCTACATCAACAACCTCTTTACGCTGATGATTGTCCACCCGTACACTCAACCACCTTAGTACAGTTAGATGTGAATAGTGGGCAAGTTGAAATTGTCTAACTGTGAACAAAGCTAAATCCAAGCTGCAGATTTTTAATGGCAAAAAGAAAATTTGTTACCCCGATGAATGTATTTATATTAATGGTCAGTCAATTGTAGAGGTAGATCCCTTCAAATATCTTGGATATATTATTGACTGTCAACTCCCTCTGCTACTTTACAAGCGCGGTTATGTATGATTAGGCATTTTATTTCTAGAGAAATCATTATTTAATTTATAAGACACCCAACTATATACACCCAACTTTAGAACATTAGGATGTACTTATTGACCTGGTGAACCAACAATTGGACCTTGTGTACATACTATAAGGGCCCAGTATGTGCTGGGTTTAATCTTATTCCCAAGGTTGTACGCAGGCTGGGGATGTTTGGTATTATTTCCAACGCTTGAAATGTACATAGATTTTGGCCTTGTTTATTTCCATCAATTGTATATACAAGTAATATCAGATTGTGTGACAATTGTACATTATTGGAAGAATTGAATAAAACTAAATCGTCTGCAAATATTGTAAGTTGGATTCCATTTCTTATAAATATCATTAGCAAATATCAGTCTTGTACACCATATTATTTCCATTCAATTCTCTGTTTATGCCATTGTCCTGTAACAGCCTCATTATACTAATGTCCTTTTTTACAACCAACTTTTTTTACGACCAACTTTTTTACTGACCAACTTTTTTTACGACCATTTTTTTTACGGCCAACTTTTTTACGACCAACTTTTTTTCCAACAACTTTCTTAACGACCAACTTTTTTTTCAAACAACTTTTTCAAACCACTTTGTTTTACGGCCAACTTTTTTTTACAATTTTTTTTTTTACGAAAGAATGTACCTGTCCACACATTACTCATTATCATTAAGGAGGGGGAATGAAAGGGGAGGGAGAGCAAGGGAGGAAGTCGGGGAAGGGGAGGAGAAAATTGATCGATGTATAGGTGTGTGTGGGGGGGGTGCAAATTTTTTTCCATGAAACCCTCTTATATCAGCCATTCTCATCTCTCCTCTCCCTCTCCTCTCATCCCCCTCTCTCTCTGTCCCTCTTTATCTCTCTGCCCCCCCCCCCCCCCCCAATCTCTCTCTCCCTCCTACACCTTAGGCCTACTGCCCGATGTTAGTTAGAATATCTATCCCAGTTATTCCTGTCGTCAGACTGGGTTAGATGCAATTTCATACGTATAACGAGGGCGTGGATGATGTAGGAAGGCAAAAAGCAATGGGTACATGCAAAGTTGTTCACCTTTTACATGTTGCCTCTAGCAATATTTCGCCGCAATTGCGTAGTCCGCCGTCGAAGTTTAAGTGTTGTTTTGGTGTGATACATTTCTGAATCGGTGACCAAAACTCCATGCCGTACTGCACCATCTTGCACTGGTGTCACGTGACCGCAAGAGGCTGGAACTTACCATCAATAGCCAGTTGTAACCAGCTACAACACTGCACATATCTTTTACCATTTTCATTGTGCGTTAAGCGGATTGGCTGAGCCAGCTTAGATAGGCGTGGCTTCATTCTGCCAACCTGTATGACTGGGTTAACATTCTGGCTTTTGCAAAGTAGCGCCATCCATTCAAATATACATGGCGGCGATCTTGTCGCTTCACTAGCGTTTTAGTCTCTAGGTTATTTAATATTTGAGTATGAGCAATGTACAGTGACAAGAAAGTAAGTTTCATTGTTGCGGAAAGGTAGGCCATAATTTCGGGAGGTACTTTGGGTGTATAGGAAGTTAGGACACTGATATGGGCCGTCTAAAGCTCGTCTATGGTACGTTAGTATAGAAGACTGTACAACCCTACCTATACGGTAGGGTGTATACTACGACTACCCGATGTAGGCCCCATGTGATTTTAGCCATTTTTGGCAATCAAATTAATATCTCCAAATTAAAATAAACGTCCAGTAAATTGTTGGATTACCTCCACAATCCAAGTGCTGAAGGCACTTGTCTCTTACACAAACAGGACAGAATCTGCCCTGTTTATGTGAGAGAGACATCTGATGTTATAGCGATGGCTGCACATCGCATAAACAAATAATATGCTGCCATCTGATGGACAATACTGGAGTTAGAAATAGTAGTTCCTCGCCTTACCCCCAGGTAGCAGCTGTGTAGCAGCACCCACAAGTCCACTAAGTCAGTCTGTGTCTGTCTTTATAGTTTATAGGGAAAATATTGAACAAACAGCAATTATTGTACACAGAAGTTCAACCTACAACCAAAAGCAAGAGTGAGGAAGGATCAAAGGTAAGTCTGATATCTTTATTTCTCCTCTGTTTGTATGAAAACACTCGGCTCCCTATTATCGCCCAGTCTCTCTGCCACTGTTTACATTATTACAGGGCGAGATGCAGGTGAGCGGAAACTCGCGCGTTTAGATCCAGATTCATTCAATACCAGGATTGCAACAAGTTCTACGGCTGATAGGCGCTTTTCAATCCTTCTTAATTAAACTAAAATTTGATCTTACAGTCGTTTTGTAGAATGCAAACAATGTCACTTTCGTCTGTGCGATAATTCACAATGTCAATGACTCAAACTTGAACGTGATTCGTACAATACAATCTTCAACTGTACAATTGTACACGTAACTCCACAGAACGTATGGCGTGGCCGCCTCCCACTACATGTATAATACTGCAGGCACAGCGTGACTCACTGATACAATAGGGCCCGCAAGTGTGTCACGAGAGCGGCCGAGATTGGCCGAGAAAGGGGTGTGTCGGGACCTGTCAAAATGCCGGGTATATAGAGTCACTATGGGAGATCAAGAACATACTCTAATACATCATTCAGGATGGTCACAATCTTCACCGTTTTTTGATTATTGATAACTAACACGTTGCTTATGAATTCTAGGCATTTACATATATTATCTGATCTTTATATTAGGGAGAAAACTGCTGTCATTTCCGACGTAATGTTATGATATAGGGGTCACCAACGCGTTGGTCCCCAAGTGGGGTACCGTCAGTGGGGGTTTCCCAACCTAGTTAGAATGAGGTCACGAGACTAGCGGTCCCTATAAGTATTACAGTGGTGTGTGATTCCCCTACATATAACTTATAATCCCGCGCTTTCACTAATCCTAAGGTTTGCTACACTGTAAATGTTCTCACTTCTATTTGCTACACTGTAAATTTTCTCACTTCATTATCGCCATTGCCCCACTTAATTAAGTGAAGTTGTGAGGAAGGAAGAAAGGTGACAAGCAGGCTTGGGACATTAAAATTTTATTTTATAAAGTTGTGTAAAATTTATATAAATTATTGATAAATGGAGTTTTATTAAAAGTTATAATAGAATAAAATGTTGTTTAATTAAATGAGGAATTAAGAATAAAATGTAGAATTGATTGAGAAATGATGATAATTATATATAAATATGATGATAATTGATTGATAATATGATATAATGCCAAACCTGCCATGGTAGTTATTTGGGTGGTGGGTGGGTAGTTTTTTGTTATGATGTATATGGATGAGGTTGAGAAAATATGAGTATAGTAAGTTTATGGGGGATAAAAGAGTGGGATAAAATTAACCCGTATTGGGTAAGTCTTTGGTAAAATGACCCGTGTTGGGTAAGTCTTTGGTAAAAGTGATAGGTGATAGGTATAAAAATTGTAGAATATATATTTATGGCCCGTGGGCATTGAAATGTTGTGTGTTAGTCAGTAGACCAATGACACGAGAGTCCATTGTAGGCAATGATATATGGAGTGGTTTGCGAGGCCTGGGGCCTAATGTCTGTTGTGTGGGCGAGGGCCTTTCGATTTCTTGGATTTTGACATCCCGGAGATAAGGGCGTCGTTGACTGCTGAGCTTTTGGTGTAGATGTACTCCTGGTACGTGCCTGACCGCCACCCGCCGAAACGCTGTATATCGAGTTCAGTACATCCTTGTTCGAAAGCGGTGGAGGCAGCGGCCTTGCGCAAGCTATGTAGAGATAGTTGAGACGTGCTAGCTGAGCTTTCCATCTTTTTGCCACATATGAAGCAGTGACCGTTTGCCTTGTGTCTCTGAACATGAAGAATGGGTCCCGATCCGATCGGGTGGGCACTGCCCTGACAATGCGTTGGCACACTCTCACAATACATACTTCTGGTTCCGGGGCGGCCTTTAGTGTGATGGACTTGTATTGGTATGCCGACTGCATATTTTTGGCCCACTTTATGTTCACCACAATGAAGTTGTTAAATATTTTGACATCGCCGCGGGTAAGGTGTTTCTGTGGGTCGAATGCTGAGATAGTTGGGCACACGACTTCAGACTGGCGGAGTGCGCCATAGTACATGAGCAAGACCGGGCCTTTAACCATGAGGGACTCGTAGTCGTGTGCGATATGCGAGACCACTGTTTTAAGTAGAGCTGTCGAGATAGGTTTTTTAGCTTTGGATGCATATGACTTATCGTTTTCCAGTGCTTTAAGAGCCCAGGTAACTCTGGGGTGGAATGTTTGGGCAGTATCAATGTCACATTTCTTGAGGTATGTTCGAAGATGAGAGATGTAATTTCTGACCGACCTTGGAGATTTGATGTAAGATGCTAGATATTCTATGTATGCGCAGATGTGTTTATACGTGGGGTGTCTGGGCCGGATGAACGTCTGTCGACAGAAGGCTATATATGTCTCCACCGCCGACTGGTAGTTCTTTTTCGTTCCAGCTGCCCACGCCTTTTCTTGTCTTTTCGCCGCGAGGTCCATGAGCCGGCCCATTTCGGTTCCTGCAATTTAGTTTGGACAATATAAAGTTAATGGCATACATGCATGGGTCAATTTCACTGAGACTGTCATTGTAGGCGATATTATTTACTTCGTTAACATATTTTCTGGCGATGTGCCTGCGACTTAATGCATCTGCTATACGGTTTTCAACCCCCGGTATATGTTTGTAAGAAATGTTAATATCATGCACTGCCTGGACCATCCATGCCATTCTAGCAGATTCGAGCATCACCTTATTGCGTCCCTTGCCCGTCGTGAATACCGCTACGGCGGCTTCATTGTCGCACAGTATCTCAATATGTGAGCCCCTGTCTGCGGGTGTTATGAAAGTGTGCAGTGCTATGGCTACATTGGCTGCCTCGAGCTCAGATATGTTTTCAGAACCATTAGTGAGGGGGAATACCTGTCTCCCATACATGAGCCTACCATCACTTCCCCCTATACCGGTGAGGCAGGCATCAACAGTTATTACTCTGGTGGGCGTATTCGCGGGTATTAGCGACACCCCGTTCCAAGACTCACAAAAGGATTCAAACCATGACAAATCGGCCCTCATTTCTGCATTAACATTGGTGTATTTACCTTTCATCTCCCTCAATGTGTCAAGGAGTCGTGATATGAACAAACGTGCCGGCTTGACGCACTTGCCAATGTGTATGAGGCGTCCAATCAGGGACTGGAGCTCTTTGATACTCATGGATCTGCGTTTCTTGAATTTTTTGACTGCGTCGATGGTGTCGGCGATTTTGTCTTTGGGTATGGAGAGGCACATGTTAGCTGCGTCTATGTCCACCCCGAGCCAGCGAACTTTTGTGGCTGGTGGCTGGTCTTTCTCGACGGCTCTAGGGAGTCCAAGCTCTTTGAATAGGTTTGCTGCGAAGTCGTGTGCGATCACGCTGGATGCCCTGTCAGGAGATACAATAATCAAGTCATCAAGGTACATGTGTGATACGATACCATTTTGTTTGAGTATTTCAACAATAGCTTTGGCAATCCTTTGCATGTGATAACTAGATGCCCTGCTGCCGAATGGCATAGTGATGTCAAGATAGCTGCTGCCCTTCCACGATAGGCAGAGCAGAGGCCAATCGAGGGGGTCGGCGCAGAAGTTTTTGTATGCGCGTGATATGTCTAGGGACGACAGGTAGGCCTTTGGGCCCATGCGAACCATGTCTCCCACCAAGTCGTCTACTGTGGGCAATGGGCCATTTTTTCGAATATAGGCGTTTTCTAGGCTGATTTCTCCGGTGGGTGTGTAAGATCTATTATAACCCTCCTGTCTTCGCTTCCTTTCTTCTCTCGTGACATAAGCGGGGATGTGTGGGACCAACCATCGAATGGGGCTTTATCAAATGGTCCTAGAATTCCCTTTAACCTCATTTCTTTGCTGATAAAGGAGTCAATTTTGTCAGGGAAATTTGTTGCGCTAGTATGGTTTTTCCCCGGGGGGAGATCGGACACGGGGCCCATGTACCCCATTGGAAATCCAAACTTTATAAGATCTAGGAGTTCCCTACCCTCGTATGTTTTGGGAAGGTGTTTGTCCCAGGCATCAATATTAAGACTTGTTGGCAAAATGATTCTGCTACCGAGAGCATTTGGAAGACCGCTACTACGTACATTGTCATATATGTCTGCATAAGATTTGAAACCTTCTAAGTTTGCACGGCGTGGCCAGTGTTTCTTCCTATCTTCTACGAAAGTGGTTGGGGATAAGTCTATTCCTTTTGAGTCTGCCTTACCAGCACATATCATCTGAATATGGTCAAATAACAAACTCGTACCTTCAGGGCCTGTGTGTTTGCGTTGGCTTCTATATTCATCGGTGTGAGTGTGCGTGGCTGTCTGGTGATCGCCATCTTGGTTGTTTACGGGCTTTCCCCGAGTCTCTTCTCGGCTGCCGCGTGAGTTGGCGCGAGAGGAGCTGGCTATGACGTCATGTGGCCTGGGGGTTCCGGGATTCCCGTCGAGAGGTGATTCCCCGTCATCTAGGCAATACACTGGGTGGTCTGAATGTGAGAGAACTGACATATGATGAGAAACAGGTACATAATGTTTAGGAATGAAAATAGGCGCTTCGACGTTGAGTTTAGAGGAAGCGCCTACTGGCCGTTTTTTGCATTCTGATAGGTCCCGCTGTTGTGTTGGCGTGTGGCAGCTGCCCCCGCCTGCGACAGTGTGCTGGCCTGAGCGTGCCCGTTGCGTACCGGGTCCTGTGCACTATGTCTCATCCTGTGGTTACACTCTGTTACAGGGTGCATACACAACCTACCAACAGAGTCACAATACGAACAGTGGTGGGTAGCGAATACTGACCCATCCCTGTGGCTGGAGGTATTTCGGCAGCCGTTTCTCGAGTTATAATGTCTGCAAATAACCTCCTGCAGCCCGCTGTTTGAAGCTGACCCCCTATTCTGGTTACTGTTTTGACCATGTCCGGAGTGTGCTCCCCCATACTGGGCGTTACCATTATAGTTATTAGGGAAGGGGTTTGTCATGCATAGCCTAACTCTCTCCTCCTGTATAACATCTCGTTCGGCCCAGTCAATAATCCCACTTTCTACTGCATCCCAAATGTACTGAGACCAACGTCTCACGGCGGGCCATGGGCGCTCTAGTGAATCCCTAGTGACACGTTTAAGGTGGTGCATGATATGAACTCTATCTTCCTCGTCATATGACCGGTGGTCTTCGAGGAGGGCCAAAGTGGCGTCAATATACTCTAGGGCTGATAGGCTACTTCTTACTTTTGTTTAATGGTATGGACGCCCTCTCGGTAAATATACATATAGGGTTTAGCCAGTATGTGGGACGAATGAAAGTCATGTATAAGGCTCATCTTACCCCCGAATTGATGTGTAAACCTCTCTCTTTCCATTTGCCTATCTAGGTATTCGTCTGTCTGTATTTGCCGGCGTAGAATCTTAGGAGCGCGGAGAAGCTTATTGGACCCTGCCTTCTTTCCCTTTCTAGAGCTGTGGCGTGGCTGTTCTTCCTCGTCGTCGTCCTCGCTGACCTCAGACTCGTACGCCGCCGGTTGCACTTTTCTGCCTCCCTGGCCTAACAACGCATCCAGCTTGGTAGAGATATCAGACATATTTTGAGATAAACACTGTACATTATTTTCCATACTCAACATTCTGCCATCCATTTGCTTGAGGCTAAGCTTACCTTTCTTGTTGGCCGTGGCCTTTGCCTTCTTAGGTGGTGGCGCATTATCGTCGCCAGACTCAGTGTTTGACTCGCTGCTAGAGCCACTAACAATTTCAGGCAGTTTGCTTTCGAGATCCTCGCTCGCAGGCGGTTTTCCTCCTTTACCCATTATAATGTCTGATATATACCAACTGTTAACGTGTAGGCAGCAGTAGTGTGTGTGAAGAGAAGTGTTGTGGTTCGAGATGTAACACAACACTTGTGAAACTTCAACCCCAAAGGAAAAAATTTGAGGTGCGTCTGTGTCGACGTTTGAAGTTGAAGTGAGGAGAAGGTGGGCAGAAAGCTGTGGCTTTCGTGTGGGTATTTATAGAATTGGATTGGTTGGGTGGAGGGAGGTAGGGTGCTATAATGACCTGGCATGACCACCAGTCATGCCCCGAAAAGTTATAAAGTAATCTCATATTCGTGTGTGACAACCATAGCTGCTGCCCTATACATAGGTTTCACTGACGTCATGGCCGTCGCCTTGTCCTGGGGCTTGTTAGATGGCTATGTATGCCATAGACTACCAGTCCATCTATATATTGAAAGAGTTTCTACACTCTGTCCAGCCTCTGTAGAACCTAGACTTCAAAGAGTACCGGTATAGGCTAGCTTTGGGGTTTAGGTTCTTCAGAGGCTGGACAGGGTGTATGTCGGAGAAACGTTTTTTTTTTAAAAGATTTTATTTCCACTGGGTCCAGCACCTCCCATGGTGGTAGGATGTTCTGGCGTAACCCAGCTTTTGAAGAACATAAATACATTTGTACATAGTCGTCAAGTGAATCGAACGAAATTTTAGTGAGAATGTTTAATTATATTAATAATAATAATATTAATGCTAATGATGGGATAACCACTTATGTAAAGTGTGACCCATAAATGATATTTTAGCATTAGATTAGGATAGTTAGATTCATAAAAAGTGTATATACAAGTAATAGATTTGCAAAGGGATTAACCTCTATCTTATGAGAGTGATCCTCATATATTTTGCAAGCCTTTCTTAACAATGTTTTATTAGGATTTGATGCTCCTCGACCATAGGTTAGGAGTATATCTGGTCGTCTAAGTTTTCACAGAAATGATTTCCTTAAATAGTCGACTAGACAAGAGGGAGGTGTACGTTTCAATCATGTTAGGTAGTATCACAACATTGATCATCTGTTTGGACCGGACACATTTTCAAGTTAAGGTTAATATCAAGTAATAGTGTCAAGCAGCCATTTTTTCTGAAGGGACTTGAAGGTCTCAATGTTTCCTATATTTCTTGATCGTGGGGGGAGTTGGTTCCAGGATTTGGCTACTTTATTAAATACTGAGTTTTTACCAGATTGAGATTTGTAGAAAAAGGTTTTAAGAATTGGGGCATCATTAGCTCTAGTATTTTTGTTGTCATTTTGGGAGGTATAATATTTAGATTTAGTTCTAGAGTGTCCACATAATCTTAGATGTAATTCTCTTCTATCATGAAGAAATGGTACTTTCAAGTCCCTATGCAGATCATATGTGGGATGTAGAGCATCTACCTTATGAATTGCTCTAAGAGCTTTGTTTTGTAGCCTTTGCAGCTTCAATAGATTACCTTGGTGCGTATCATGATAGAGTGTATCCCCATAATCAAAAAATGGTAGTATTTTACTTTTAAAGACTAGGAGAGCAGATTTGTCAGTTAGTAAGTGTCTGATGCGTAAGAAAAGAAATATTTTGTGTGATATTACTTTAATTATGTTTTTTATGTGAGGCTGGAATGTTAGTTTGTCATCCAAAAGAACACCCAGATATTTATAGGTGTGGACAGTCTCAAGGGGTTTAGAGTTGAGAGTAATAATTTTTGGTGGGGGGAGATTTTTATTTGCTGATTTGTTGACTATCATGAGTTTGGTTTTGGAGGCATTTATTAGGAATTTGTTTATTTTACACCAGTTTGCTAAGTTTGTCAAGGTCCGTTTGCATATTTTGATAAAGTTTAGTAATGGATAGATCAGATTGATATAGAACTGTGTCATCAGCGTATAAAAGATAGTTAGTATGGTGGAGGTGGTGTCCAATGTCATTTATAAATATAAGAAATAGGAGAGGTCCAAGGATTGATCCTTGGGGTACTCCTGATTTTATTTGAGCTTTTTCTGAAAGTAGGTTGTTAACAATTGTTTTTTGGAAGCGGTTAGAAAGGTAAGATTTCATCCAGGAATGGAGGTTGCCACGTATCCCAATGTTGAGTAATTTTTGGAGTAATATTTGGTGATCAACCATATCAAAGGCTTTCCTAAAATCAATAAAAGTAAGGAGGGTAGGGGTTTTCTTTTCTACTGAAATGGCCATGTCATCAGTAAGACGACTTATTGTGTTTATTGTGGATTTACCTGGGAGAAAACCTGCTTGGTTACTGTCTAGAATATTATTAGTGTTAAGGTAAGTAAGAACTCTGGTATGAACAATTTTCTCTATAAGTTTACTGGGGGTTGGGAGTAGAGAGATAGGACGAAAGTTGTTAACTTGTGTGGATATGCCTCCTTTAAATAATGGTACAACAGTAGCTGTTTTCCATGTTTTAGGAAAGATACAGCTAGAGAAGGACATGTTGATGCAGTGAGTCATTTCTGGTAATAATAAAGCAAAGGCTTCTTTGACTATTGAATTTGGAACATTGTCAATTGCAGATGACTTTGAGGTATCAATTTTAGAGATTAAGCCAAGCATTTCAATTTCATTGGTTGCAATAGTGTGGATCTCAGTGATCCTATTAGGTATAGTTGTGGTCCAGGGTATATCAGCTATGTCTTTAAGTAGATTACAAGTAATATGCGCAAAGTAGTTATTAATATAGTTAGGGAGGTTATTCTTTGGTATGGGGGAGCCATTCTCATCATTCAGATTTATTTCTGAGCTAGTGGTTTTAGAGGGAAGAAGCATATTTATTGTTTTCCAATATTTCTTAGGGTCGTTAACATTTGAGAGGGTCTGGTGCATGTAATTTTTTTTGGCATTTAGAAGTAACTTGTTCACACTTTTTCTGAGTCTTTTTGCTTCATTCAAATCCTCAGAGGAGCCAGTGCGCTTGGCTTTCTTCCTTGCTAGATTTTTACATTTAATAGCATCCAGTATTTCTCTGGAGATCCAGGGGTCATTATTCTCTCTGATTAGTATATTTTTAATTGGGCACATATTGTCAAGTGTAGTTGATATAGCATTTGTGATAAATTCCCATGACTCTTCAGGATTAGTAATTGATCTGAAATTAAGCCAGTTAAAGTTTTGTCGAAGGTTCGTTTGGAAGAGGTTAGAATTAAAATTTCTATAGCTCCTGCTGCGTTTCATATTGTAAACTCTAGAGATTTTGGCTTTTTTCCTGATAAAGAATATAGCCTCATGGTCGCTTAAGTTGTGATTAAGAGTTCCACTATCAGAGATATTGGTTGAGTTAGTTAAAATTAGATCGATAAGACTGGATGTGGAGGTGTCTCCTCTTATGGCATATCTTGTTGGTTCGATTATAAGTTGAGCTAGCCCATTTTGCTGGTTGAAAAGTTTGAGTTTATTTCTATCAGGACAGTTATTTTTTAGCATATTTATATTGAAGTCACCAAGGATTATCCTTTCTGCTGGGACAGTATTACCTAGGCAGCATTGGGAGAGTATATTTGTGAGGGATTCCAGGCATGAGTCAATAGAGCCTGATGGGGGTCTGTAAACAGAGGTTATGAAGAAAGGTTTGATGTTTATAGGCTTAATCTTAATTGTAATCGATTCAAGATGAGGTGAAGAAGTGCTCAGTTGTGTTGTGTTTGAGGGGCCTCCCGCCTGAGGTCTGGGTCAGTATGTATGACGTAATATATAAAGCAATGTTATGTCATAAGTAAATACAGAATAATTTCTACACTATTTTCAAATAAGGTCACAATTAATTAATAGGAGATGAGTAAGATAATAATACATTCAATAATCCAAATACCGGTATGCAAGAAAAACCAATTATTCTATTCCCGACTCCCTTTCGCTCTGGTAACAATTAATGGTCCCCCCTTATGCTGGCCAATCTGACAGGTATGGGCAGCTTGTTGTGTATTGGGATAGGGGAGTCCTAGGCTTGCTATCTGGTTATTTACTTATTTATGTCCCTGCCCCTTTGTTTTGCTGTACTTATATATAGATTACTTCCCCTTCTATCCCGTCTGTTGTAGTCCTACCATAAAACCTTATCCCTTTGGTCTACATTTAATTACTCAGTTAATTGTAGCTAGGTGAAGGTAATTACAAAGGTGGGTTGTATTGTTCATTAACATTTCCCACGGTTCTGTAGTCTTCCCTTAATTAGATAAATATGACTGGTTAGAATGTGTCTAGGAAACTCCAGTTGGGGGCGCCATTTTTGGTAATTTAAACTATGCAAAACATTTATAATTTCACAATAAATCAACCATGAGAGTGCATGGCCCCTCCCCCTAGAGTGCATGGCCCCTCCCCCTAGAGTGCATGGCCCCTCCCCCTAGAGTGCATGGCCCCTCCCCCTAGAGTGCATGGCCCCCCCGCCTAGAGCGCATGGCCCCTCCCCCTAGAGTGCATGGCCCCTCCCCCTAGAGTGCATGGCCCCTCCCCCTAGAGCGCATGGCCCCTCCCCCTAGAGTGCATGGCCCCTCCCCCTATCTTAACAAGAAGGTTACAAACATTAACACAAAGGTCGTTAGCGACCTCTCCTAATAGGGAACATCCAAAATTAGATAGCAACAGCTGGCACTGATTTCTTACACGGAGCAGGGCCAGTCTGAGGGTGGGTGGGGCTCTGACCACAGCTGTAGGTATGTGCCTCCACACACACCCTCACACATAGTGCAGGCGCATGCATCATGCACTCAACCTGCACTTATACACAGTGCATCCAACGACCTGTTGACATTTGTTCTAATAATTGTTTTCCATAATCATCTAAGGAAAATAAATTAACATGAAGATAGGGCATGGTGTTGTCTAGTATATTCAACACAGTATTATCTCATATTTTTCTGCCTCTAAAATTTATTAAGGGTCCCTCTCTGCGTCCATTGGCACCTGCACCCACAAATGTAAACACAAAAACTATGGGGGACTTTAGCGGTTAGTTCCACCCGTTAGACACTAGTTGGCAGGGGTAGTGATGGGGTATAGGAACTTGGGTAGTTGATTCCAGGAATTTTGTTGCAATTTTGATGTTTTTCACGTTTTTTATTTATGTCATATCTTTGTCAATTCTGATCGTATAAATCTACAAATGGTATGTATGTTTTCCTAAGAACATGCCCCTTATTTCTAGATACATTTTAATATTATATAAATATTATTTATATTGCTTTTCTTAATCGTTCCTGGTACACTACACCCTGTCCAGCCTCTGAAGAACCAAAACCCCAACGGTACTCTTTGAAGTCTCGGTTCTACAGAGGCTGGACAGAGTGTATTGTAATTTATACTTGATAAGGCTGTAATAATCCACCTTTCAGTGAAATACTCGGCGACTATTTGAGATTTGTACAAAATTTTAAAAACAATAAATAACCTGACATGTCTATCTGACTTTCCTAAAGTTGTATGCTTAAATACAACTATTCTATCTATTAATAGGGATATGACGCTTGAACTTTGATATTTTGTTTCCCCATGTAATTAGGGGCCTTGTCGACGTTTCATGAGAAATGCCCGTATACATGTTGTATACACATGTGTTTATATGTGTGTAGTGTTTATATGTGTGTATACATATATACGGTACACATAATTGGATATCATGATATAGCACTGGTATATGGGTACATATTGATGTATCACTAAAATACAATAAATCAGTTTCTAAACGCCATGATTATTATTTGGTGATGTACACAAACAGTTTCTGTACATTTTACCCACTCTGGTCAACGGTCAGTATGCATTTGTTAGTTCCCTCATCCCTTCTAGACTCACTACAGGGTGCGCCGCCTGGTGTGTTATAAGCCATAGCCGCCATGTTCTAAAGTCCCTCATTGTGCCCAGCCTCCTTAAAGAAGATGGTGGGTAGAATTTACACACCAGTTTAAGGATTAAGACAAGATGGTCTGGTAATCCCAGTTAAAAATTGTGGCGATTGAAACCATTATTTCACTCGGGCTTTTTTGTCCAAGTCTCTGGGTTTTTTTTCACATATTTCCAACTTATTCACTGTCTTCACTATTTGGTATCTGCTTGGGTTACCCTGGTTTTAACTCATTATGACTGCAGGAATCTGGGGTGCGTACACCTTGTCTAACCTATTTTTATGTGACCATTTCAACAGATTTTATAGTTGTTATTGTTATATAAAGGGGTTTACCTACAACAATTTCTTCCAAGTTCTGGGCGTTTCCTAATGAGTGATTCCCAAACTGACAACCTGCGGGAAGTCACTGTGTATAGCGGTAAAGCGCTGGTTGTGTTTTCCTACCTCTCTTTGTATGTTTGTATGTATGTATATTGTTTATTTCCGAAAACAGTACATGATAAAAATATATGATAATTTACATCGGAAATGGGTCTGTCCTCTTCTGTGGCAGCCACAGCTCTTCCAGAGGTTCCCTTAGACTAGACTTTTAAGTTACAACTTACGATATATAGAGGTATAAAGTGACTAGTTACCTACACTACTGCAATGGGATGCACTAACTATATCTTTATCAAGGTGTGACCCATGGTATTGGGTTTCCTTGTGTATAATTTTGTGGACGCTGTCCTTTTGTTAAATTTGGGTTAATTTCAGTTTGATGGATAAAATGAGAGAAAATGGGTTGTATGTTTGTACAGGTAGTGTATCCCATTTTCAAAATCAGCTATGTCTTGGCATTCTTGCGAACACTGCATTGACTGCTGTATATATTTTTACATTCTTTAAAATGTTATGATGACTAGAGGGTCTAGATGCATGTGGGGTAACATTCTGGCGAACACTGGCCCCAATTTGCATCCACATCCTTCACAATTGTATAAATATTTTTGACTAGTTAAGTAATATTTTTTACGGCCTGCCCAATAGAGATCGATGTTGGGGTCTCTCCATTATCCCATGTGGGAGAAGAAGTTTTCTTCAAGGTATATTTTGAATTCAACCAGTGTTGGGCAGTTTCTCCCAGCTGGTGGAATTTTATTGAAAAGGGTTGGGGCTTGTACAATAAATGATTTTCTTTGCCTGTAGTGAAGAGCCAACTCTACATCTTGGGATACAATCAACACATTTTGTATATAATTTTGATAATGTTATGATGGTACCAGTATAGATATTTATCTTGTCAATAGTAAATGGCCCTAATTACTAGACGATCACCAACCCAGGTTCTCTCCTGGCGGCTCCGGATCTCGATGAAGGCAAATAAAGTCACCAACATGGAACAAGTCTTACTTGGGTTTTATTGCCACGGCACCCATGACCAGACTGCAAGCCTAACCAAGAACAAACAACAAGAAGTTAGGAGTTAGCAGTCAGGAGCAGGTCATACCTGTCCTATTGAGTTAAGAAGGGTGTTGCACAGGCATACACATTATTGATTGAAATTGAAATTGAATTGAATTGAATTGAAAAAACTTTTATTTGCAATAATTTTGCCAATAAAGAGCAAATCTCCGGCTAGTGGGAGGTCCTCGGCCTCTTCATAGCTTGATTTACAGGCAGTTTCGTAGAGGACAATATCACCAGAGTCATTGACTAAGGATGATTCTCTACGTATCTTACAGTTGGCTTTTAATTGTGAGGGAGCGCAATATGGCTTGGCTTAAGGTTATACATTACATTTGGATGGTACACTTATTGGTGGTTGAGCTTGATATCAAAATTGAATGAGCAACATTTAGGAAATATTACATTCGTGTGTGGTTGAACTATGATGTTACTGTCAATTTAAGTGAATAATTCATCTTGCCAGATGTAGGTTGATCTGGAGTAAGTTTTGAAAGTCATTATCAGTAGACATAATACATAACAACAGGTCGTACAGGAATACAGGAAAAGGTTATACATTGTAAGAAATCTAAGGGTGTTTGCCCATAGGTTCAGTGTTGTAGGAAGTAGACCAGAAGTCAGATGTAGTTGAAGTTTGTCAGGTTCCGCCCAAGCCAGGAGTGACTCAGTGAGTGCCTGATGCTTCCCCCTTCCATTTATTTATACTCAGCCAAACCCTTAATTAATGCATATAATGAGCTCTAGGAAATATTCCACTGCCCTACCCCTTCTCTAATTGGGTGAGAGAGAGAGGATCCTTTTTGTCCATGTGCTGACCTCTGCTCCCCATGCAGAGATCATGCGCTGGGCACATGTAAGGTTGGATCCTTCCCTCAGCCTCCCCCCTTCCACCCCTTACTCATAGATCACAGAGGCTTGTGCCTGCCCCCCTCCCTCTTACCCCTTCCCCCCTCCCTCTTATTAACCCAGAGCTGTGATTATCTATATCCGTAGTGTCTGTCACCGGCCCCATATAGCCGAGGGGAAAGCTGTATTTAACTGCTTGCAGAAGTTCATTTTCACATATTGTGTTTGATAAGTGGAATTCCCATGCAGCTATATTCAAGTTTGATGGCAAGTCCCTTTTACTAAGCAACATATTCGGTAGACCAGTCTTACGTGCGTCCTCGTATGCATCAATGAGGACTGGGTTGAAGATGTCTGTGTTGGCACGGGGCCAATATTGCGATCAATGTTTTGCTAAGTCGAGTGGACTCGGGACCCATTCATCGGTTATTTTTCCTGGTTTTGATGCACATATGGCCAGTATGTACCTGAAATCAGTCTCCCTCATGTTGTTGTAGTCCATTTGTATGATTTGGGGTTGGATTGCACTTGATATTGCTCGTAAATAGCTCGTTTGAGATGTCACACACTGATTTTTCGTAATCCTTGCCTTGCTCGATGGACGTGGCCATCTTGCTTTGTCTATCGTCAGCTATGATTGGCTGATGAGAGTTCTTATATACAACGCCACCTCCTATTGGTTTAGCGGTTATCGGAAGTCTGTGTATGCTTCTGGGTCCTGCTCCTTCACCACAACAATAACATGAACACAACGTGGTGCCGTGTCCTTGGACATGATCACAATAACATGAACACAACATGGTGCCGTGTCCTTGGACATGATCACAATAACATGAACACAACATGGTGCCGTGTCCTTGGACATGATCACAATAACATGAACACAACGTGGTGCCGTGTCCTTGGACATGATCACAATAACATGAACACAACGTGGTGCCGTGTCCTTGGACATGATCACAATAACATGAACACAACGTGGTGCCGTGTCCTTGGACATGATCACAATAACATGAACACAACGTGGTGCCGTGTCCTTGGACATGATCACAATAACATGAACACAACATGGTGCCGTGTCCTTGGACATGATCACAATAACATGAACACAACATGGTGCCGTGTCCTTGGACATGATCACAATAACATGAACACAACGTGGTGCCGTGTCCTTGGACATGATCACAATAACATGAACACAACGTGGTGCCGTGTCCTTGGACATGATCACAATAACATGAACACAACGTGGTGCCGTGTCCTTGGACATGATCACAATAACATGAACACAACGTGGTGCCGTGTCCTTGGACATGATCACAATAACATGAACACAACATGGTGCCGTGTCCTTGGACATGATCACAATAACATGAACACAACGTGGTGCCGTGTCCTTGGACATGATCACAATAACATGAACACAACATGGTGCCGTGTCCTTGGACATGATCACAATAACATGAACACAACATGGTGCCGTGTCCTTGGACATGATCACAATAACATGAACACAACGTGGTGCCGTGTCCTTGGACATGATCACAATAACATGAACACAACATGGTGCCGTGTCCTTGGACATGATCACAATAACATGAACACAACGTGGTGCCGTGTCCTTGGACATGATCACAATAACATGAACACAACGTGGTGCCGTGTCCTTGGACATGATCACAATAACATGAACACAACATGGTGCCGTGTCCTTGGACATGATCACAATAACATGAACACAACGTGGTGCCGTGTCCTTGGACATGATCACAATTTATATACACATCATTCACTGTTTGTTGAATGTATTTATGGAAACACAGTTCTTTACTCACATCTTGTGTCAGTTGTTCGTGTTCCCGCGAGTTGTATCTCGCTGGTGCGTCTAGTTTTTTGGCCCTGTCGCATAGTAGTTGTGTTGCTGATGGTGTGGGTGTGGCGCGTAAGCTCCTGTCTGTGGCTGTTGTGCTAATGGACGGTGGTGGATACGCAAAGTGGTGGGCATGAGGACTAGGCTCCCTACTCTGTGGCTGTCGTGCCTGTTGTCTCTTCATGCATTCTAGAGCAGTATGTTCGTGTCTGTTCAGCCCTGTTAATAGAACTACAATAAGAGCAGCTATGCTGACACACCGCCTTTCTGTTTGCAGACGCCTTTGTTGTTGTATAATGGGCAAGGTAGGTGGTCACGATTGCTGAGGGTGCGAGAGAGATCCTCGTTCTCTCATACTGGACTTGGTCCGCTTCCAATCCAGTTAGCTCTTCTCTTTCAATATGGTCGAACATTAGGTTTGACCATCTAAGAACATTTTTCCATGGCCTGTCTTTTGAATCCTGTGCGATCTGCTGTAAATGTATGAGTAGAGATTGTCGCAACTCTATCTCCACCATATGCTTATCTAGCATCATGGTGGTGTATGCCTGGACAAACTCATGGTAAGTCACAGTCTCCCTCGCCTCCATTTTATCCTTCACAGTGATTATCCCATCGCGTTCCAAATACATGAATGGCTTAGCTATGCGTTTGCGAATTCTTGGGTCGTATGTTTCCTTACTTTTGTTATCCGTTTGCAGAAACATTGGGTTGGTTAACTCCAACTGCTGCTCGTAATACGCCTTGGCCAGTTTTTCTTTCATTATCTGTGACGGGTGTGGGAACGGCGTGTCTGACAGTTGTTGGCCGGGGGTCGCTGACGGGTATTGCGTTAGCGGGTTGGCTGTTGGGCCTGAGGGCGCTTTCCCTTCAGGAACCACTTCTGTCTTTTGTTGTTCACTTATCTTCATACTAGCCATTGTTTTTGCAACTGCATCGGCTATGGAGGCTGTGATGGTATCTGTCATGCCTCCGAGCGTCTCCTCTAATTTCACCATCCGCTTATCAAGTTTGTCGGTCATGTCGGTTGTGTGTTCAGCAAGATGGCCGACAGTGACTTGCGACGGCTGTTCTTGGGTTGTTTGGTTTTCGACCGTGCCAGTATCAACTTCAATCTCCTTGTTTCTTCTTTCTTTAATGACCGGTGATTTCTCTACGGTTGTTTCTGCTTTGTTGGAATTTTTTGTCTTTCTTTGGGCACATTTCATGCAGTAGTGACTTGTAGAAGAAAAACCAAATATTATTAGTTTGGTTTGAAATGTTATTTCATTAACATTTATTTAAATTCCTACAAAATTAGGTGGAGTTGGGTGGAGGGTCAGTTCTGCCTAGCTCATAGCCCTCCCCTCCTGGTCATACCACATGTGGCGTGCATGGTCTGACCATGATCAGACGCTAATTGGGTCAGATCCCAACCCTCAGAATGCAATTGTTTACAACATATACACATTCTGTTGTAGTTGAGTACATTATAAGAATCCTGTAAATGGGTGATAATAGTAAAACATAGTTGTATTTCAACAAGTACAATTCCCAAAGCTCAATCCGTGCTCAGTCAAGCATTGACAAGGCACGGGAATGTCAAGGACATCTGATCATACAAAAACAATTGACGTGGATAGCTATATCAAACCTCCAATCCACTACAAATATACATGGGTTTAAAGTTTTCTCTCAGCTTGCAAATGGTATAATGAAATAGTAATGTGAGAAAGCTGTGACCGATTGAAAATGATCATAATTATTTGTAATGACAGAAATTTTGATTAGTGATGGAAGTAGTTTCTGTATCAATACGCAGCAAGGAACCTAACAACAACCTGTCAACATTTGGCAAAAGAGTTCCGTATTTTCATCAATGTTTTGTCATCAAAGTCAATTTTAATCGATTAATGATTAACAGAGTTTTAAGTTTGGGTTTAAAACGCATTTAGTTTTTTGAATAATGTCTGTAGTTATCACTTTTTCAACAACTCTATGAAGATTATCAAGATCTTAGTAAATATTAGACCATATTAGGCTATTCACTGATTGGTGAATGTCTGATGATCCTTTTCTTGTATATTTGCAGGGTTTCAGAAGTGGAAGTGTGACGTCGGTGAGTGCAACCACCCATAGGCATCTTGGCTGTTAGACCATGAACATACTCATGGAGACAGGACGGGCAGTAAATGCTACAAGTGTGACTTGTGTACCTTCTCTACTGGTGGCCAATATACACAATGTGACACATACAGGGGAGAAACTACACAACTGTAGTGTGTGTGTTGAAGGGTTTACAGAGAGCAGTAGTTTAGAGAAACATTTGCTCATTAGCAGTGGTACAAGAAGATGTATTGTGTGTGGCTATAGGGCAGCAAGTGCTGGAGGCCTGAAGACTCACCTTAGAAAACATACAGAAGAAAAGCCTCATAAATGTACTGTATGTGACTATATGGCAGCATGGGCTGGACACCTGAGGAATCACATGAGAACACATACTGGAGAAAAGCCCTATAAATGTACTGTATGTAACTATAGGGCAACACAGGCTGGAACCCTGAGGGATCACATGAGAACACATACTGGAGGAAAGCCCTATGTATGTACTGTACGTGACTATAGGACAGCACGGGCTGGACACCTGAGGAATCACATAAGAAAACATACTGGAGAAAAGCCTCATAAATGTACTGAGTGTGACTATAGGGCAGCACGGGCTGGGCACCTGAGGGATCACATGAGAAAACATACTGCAGAAAAGCCCTATAAACGTACTGTACGTGACTATAGGACAGCATGCACTTCAGCCCTAAAAACACACATGAGAACACATACTGGAGAAAAGCCTCATAAATGTACTGAGTGTGACTATTGTACAGCTCGGTCTGGAAACCTGAGGCTACACATGAGAACACATACTGGAGAAAGGCCTCATAAATGTACTGAGTGTGATTATTGTACAGCACGGCCTGGAAATCTGAGGCTACACATGAGAACACATACTGGAGAAAAACCTCATAAATGTACTGTGTGTGACTATAGGGCAACACAGGCTGGAACCCTGAGGGATCACATGAGAACACATACTGGAGAAAAGCCTCATGAATGTACTGTATGTGACTATAGGGCAGCACGGGCTGGAGACCTGACGACACACATGAGAACACATACTGGAGAAAAGCCACATAAATGTACTGAGTGTGACTATAGGACAGCACGAGCTACGACCTTGAGTGATCACATGAGAACACATACTGGAAAAAAGCTCTATCAATGTACTGAGTGTGACTATAGGGCAGCACAGCCTGGAACCCTGAGGAGACACATGAGAAAGCATGCAACAAAGCCCTATAAATGTACCTAGTGTGACTATAGGGCAGCACAGGCTGGTTATCTGAGGAGACACATGAGAACACACAAATTAAAAGTCAATCCCTAGAAAATTCCTACCTTAATCAGAAACAGTGACAAAACAGGTGCCAAGAATATGTGCTCCTCTTCAGAGTGGAGCTATATGTCTTAGTCTTATTGTTATTGTATTTTGTTACACCTGCATTGCTCTGAAAACATCGTATCTAGAGTGATTTACACATAGTGCGTATTTCACTAGTGATTTACCTAGGGTTGTCATGGCAACCAATTTGTTTTTTTTACTAAGATTACCGTAAAATTCAAATTCATTACTTGATTTTTTTCTATTTTCATGATTGAAAGCATGTGTAGTGATTCGCTCTTTATATCCGAATAAACAATTGCCTACTGCGAGATTATCTCTTGTACTGACACCAGATGGCGTTGGCGGTCGGAAATTGAGCTCTCGGTCGACATAACATTGCCGTAGCATATGCGTGCCGAGTATGTATACCATCGGTAATCATTATACATGAACGTCATCTTATTAAAAGCAGCTTAATCATGGAGAAAAACATTCACATTATGTTACTAGGTAGACATAATGATTCCCAAGATGAAATTTTCATACTTCAAGCCCATTGAAGAATAGCTCCCATAGAGATTGGCCTGGCCGCGCTGCTATTATGTCGACGAAAATGGCAAAAGTACATAAGAAAACCGTTGATACGCCTTATACTAGGTGGCGCGACCTGCATTCAATTACAAGCGAATTCTCTGTATGTCTGTTTATTCACAGTCCGTTCTGTGGCACTCAAGTTTGGATCCCCCAACAGGGTAGGAAACTCTACATTACTTGAATGAAGGAGAGAAGCGCATCTAATCAGTAATACTGGGTAATATTGAAGTAAATAGACAAGATTTAAAATAAAATAATATCATATCTAGAGTGATTTACACATTGTGCATATTTCACTAGTGATTTATGTGGAATTTCCATGGCAACCAATCTGTTTTTTTGCTAAGATTACCGGTAAAGTTCAAATTTATGACTCATTTTTTTTCTATTTTCATGATTGAAAGCATGTATAATAAATCTGTTCACTAACTTGTTGGTTTCAGTTGCTTAGAATATTGCACTCGTTGCTACGCAACTTGTCCTCCTTCAACCAACTTGTGAGTTAACCTGTATTAATGGGAAGATTAATGTTCTTGCAGCAGCAATAGTAAATCTTGCTATAAAAACTGAATTCAAGCGATAAGACTTGTAGACAAACAAATAATATATAAGATATAAGAAAATGGATGACATTGTATAAATAAAAGAAACAAAGGAGAAATAGAGGAAGACATTGTATTGTATAAATGGAGTAGGCACATTATATCAAATTGTTAATTAAGTATGTATTTGTTTGAATATTATAACAGACGATTGTAAAAATATAAATCGTATTCATTTATCTTAAAGGCCTTCTTAGAAGAACTATTTTGTCCCAGAAAGTCGAAGCCTATTTCCGATTATGTAACTGTATTTAAAATGGAAATAAAAATATCTCTCTCTCTCTCTCTCTCTCTCTCTCTCTATATATATATATATATATATATATATATATATATATCCACATTATGCAGTGTTCAAAATTTAGAAACTTAACAAGTGCACTTACAATGTAACCGGCAGCTTGGCGGAGACGACCAACAGAGAAAAGACCAGAAAACTTCTTTTTCAGGGTCTTTGTGGGGCCGGGAGAAGCCTTGAATTTGGAAAAATTAATTTAGAATATAGGACTTGTTAGATACATGTTAAATACATCATTGGCCTATAATAAACAATAACTACAACCCCCAGGTCCCGTCATCTATATTCTGTAAACTCATGGACATCGGCCTTGATTTCCTTTAGTCCAAAGGTGTTCAGGTTACATTGCCCAACTGTTATATTTATCAACGCACACAATTTCCCTGCTAAGGTTGAAATATTGATTTGTGAAACCACCCCTGCCTCCATTTTGTGAGAACTAACCATGTGAATAATGGTACAACTAAAAAACAAACCAATATATGTCCACTTAATGTAAAAGCATGAAGTTGAATGTTTGTATTTAACACAGCCATAATATACTAACCACGACCCACTCACATTATAGTATACATGTACCGCCCTGAATAAGTTACTCATTATTGGTCTTATTTCATCCTTCATGTCAAACAATGATCCTCACACACTTGGGCCCATCCCAGCCTTAGCGTCTGATGAATGTGATGCTTTTTATTAAACTTGTTGTGGGTGGGCCCTTAATTGTATAGTGCACTGAAAGCAAAAACGTCTTCATTCTAAACAGTCGTGAAGACGCTTTTTTTGCCCCCACTTTTGAGACGTTTTTTTCCCCAAAACGTTCTCCAAAACGTTTAGGAGGTAAAACGTCTTCAAGTAAAAAAGTGTTTAGAGGGTAAAACGTCTTCAAGTAAAAAAGTGTTTAGACGGTAAAACGTCCTCAAGTAAAAAAGTGTTTAGAGGGTAAAACGTCCTCAAGTAAAAAAGTGTTTAGAGGGTAAAACGTCCTCAAGTAAAAAAGTGTTTAGGAGTTAAAACGTCTTCTATTCAAATAGTATTTACAAGTGAAATAGCATTTTCAATGATCATATGGAAAATGTTTAGGTCAGATGTGGGAGCTGGAACAAAAAAAACACAACAATGGCAACTTCACTCAATCATCATTTATTTAATTCCGTTCATTGGCGCAGAATAACATTGCATTATACATTTCAATCATAATAATCAGTTGATTTTATGTAATACTTTATATGTTATCTTTCTTCAAATAATCAATATTAAATATGCGGATATGCCAGTCAGGGTCGACACAATTTATGGACAGGACCAGCTAGGATCCGAGCCCATGTGAGTGGGGTTTGAGGTGGGAGGAGGGGGGGGGGGAGAGGGAGAGGAGTGGTTCTCCCCTCACAAAAAGTTTGAAAACAAAATTTAAATGATTGGTGTAGCATAAAAGTAACCTAAATCTAATGGGCTCTGTTATCAGCTGGGAGTAGTTGTGGTGTGGCCATGCTTCTCATGTGACATTCACTGAAGCCTGCCTATAGCCAAGGACACTAAGATAGACACATTAACATTGTTTCCAGACATCCCTGATATCTTATTATTTTCTTTAAACTAGTTCTGTAAACATATAATACCATAGCTTACAACCATATTTCGCTTTAAAATGTTAACTAACAGAATCAAGATCAAAGGGTAGAAAATCACATTTCGAAAGTGTCCATGCTATGGGCCTTATTATGTGTCTAGACCTATGGTCCATCCCACGTCCATCTCCTCCCTGCTATACCACCGAGAGGGGTGGTGTGTCTACTGCTGGTCTCCCAGCATCCTGACACCAGTCTCATGCTTCCACTAGAGAAACAGGATAGAGATTTACCCAGGCAAACACCCCGTCTTTAGTGAAGAAAGCCTTGCCGCCTATACTGCACCACTGACGGGGCCAGGATGACTACAACAGGCCGCAACTGTGCCCTGTTACAAGCCCTACCAGGGCTGTGTAGACACTCCAAAATGCTAAAATACTTTGTCATGTGATATAGTAAAGATAATATGGGGTTCAATGGTGAAGAAAATTCTAAAATGTTATGGTGATTCTGAATAATTTTGGAAGAATGGACATTATGGATATTCATTAATTCATGGAAGACTGGCATCCCTGAATACAAATTAATAGATTATTATAAAGCATGTAATCTATCCCTTTTTCGTTTATAGAGACCAGAAACACTGACTCCACCAAATCACTATATAACAAGCTGATTAGTTATTAATTATATATACACTAATTATAGCAACTGCAGTAAATGATGATTTATTTAATTCCATTCATCCATGCAGCATAATATAAAAGAAGAAAATATCAATGAATCACCTGAAATAAGCTTTGCTGGTAATATAAATATATAACTTCTCATATTTCTCACCGGTGTATCAATGTTTTACAAAGCTTTGGCAGCCAATATATCTCTGTAGAGAAAATAATTTAACAGACAGTATTTTGAAAGGTCTTATTTCTGCACAAAAACAATATTAAATACAGGACATTATACCTATACCGTATACCTCAATCGATCAATTATATCATAAATCATGTATACTCAGTGTTATAACTATGAGTCGTTAACTGTCTTGTCTAACATGTATCTTCGATTGAACGAGACTGCACCTGAAGAGCACAGGAAAGGGGAAATTCCCTTTCAAATCTGTTTTTCGAGAAAACGAAGCAGCTGGTACTGCTTGGGGTACTGCAGGCCCCACACAGCGTTGCACTTCAGCAGTTCCACAAGCATTTCCTCGAGGGTATCACTGTTGCAGGCATAGCAGACACCCTCACCAATGATGACGCCGCTGTCATCCACAAGGTCAAGTTGGGGATATTCACCACTCTTTCCCATCCTTGGGCTGAAGTCAGTAGCCTGAACAGAATATGAATAAAGTTAACATTAATGGCATTATCAAATTTGTGTAACCAAAATTGTATTCATGGGGTTTAAAACTATAATGGATATGACACAAAATAAATCTCAAATGAAGCTTCAAGTATTGCTTGATATGCAAAAAGTTGAGTTGAAGAATATTTTTATTCAAGATGGCGTAATTGATTAATTTCTATATCATTGTATCAAATGTATTGTCATTATAATGTAGATGATATGTTCAATGTTGGGTCACTCATTAAAAGTATTAATCCAACACTTACCTCAACTTTCGATAGGACAGGCTTCATCATGCCTTTCTGTCCTTTGCCCCTCAGGCTGATTGTGGTTTGGAGCTCAGCCAGCAGCCAAAACTTTTCTGAGGGAGCCTGCAATTAAATGAATAGAACAAACTTATACATAATTCAAAATAAATCATTCTAGTGGTACAGGTACATGTATTCATCGCCTTGTCTTTTCTATCACTGAAGTTTCTAACCCTGGTGACCCCTCAATATTCGAACCCAAAGAATTCCCGATGCTCTCAACCCTATTCTCTGTCTCTTAAGTGAGTTATCCACTTGTACGACAAAATGACCACCGACAAACTGGCCACAGGTGACCAACAATCGGTCACCTGCCATTGTCTGTGGGTGCTGTCGGTCGGTATTTACTTGTACGACAAAAACTGGCTTTTTAGTGACCAAGTGACCGATAGTCGGTCACTGGTATCCACTTGTATGATTAATCATGAAAATATATATTCTCCTCTATATAATTCTAAAAACCTTGACGTAGGGTTAAGAAAATGGCCACAGTCTTGTGAGATCTCCTTGGATCTGGATAATTCAGAATTCTACATGATACTGACAGTTTCTGAATTGAAATAGATAAACAATAAATATTATGGAACATAGGTTACTTAAATGAAAAATATGGAGGGGACAGAATAATATTAATGAATGAAAGAATCATTTTAGATGGATTAAATATACCAAATATAGGTTTTAATATATTTCCATACATGTTGTTTGTGTATAATGTTAAAGTAATGTAGCGGATTTGCCTGTTCTTTATTTAACTTTGGGTCACTTCTCACTGTGGAAATATGCATACTTTATCAATGTCATTTTTATTCATCTATCGAATTTAAACATTAAATGCCAATAATTGTGGCTAAGGTTAATATTAATATGAAATAATATACTTAATATGGACATTGTCAAAGAACAATAGCAACAATATAAGAAAAGTCTCAGTTATGTTGTCTGAGAAATAGCATATACCAATATTATAGCATTTGATTTTTAGATTCTATAAATGAATAAAATACATGAATAAATGATAGTAAAACCTATATTCTGCATATTTAATCAAAAAAATATAAGGTTAATGATAAGTATGCTACAACATGGTGTAACATACTGTACGATTGGGAGAGTTTTGAAGTCGAAATAGTCAAAATAATCACCAACAAATACCAATAAATAATTATAAATCACTAGAAATGATACAGAATAAATGTACAAGTTGATGTCAAACTATTCACCAAAATCAGGGACCCAGAAACCACACATAAATCGAAATATGCAGTAAAAATGACTCTAATTATACATTAATCGATAGAAATGAACAAAATAAAATTAATTTAAAGGTACAAATATAGTCTAGACTATTCACATATGTCAACCGAAGGTATCCAAGGTCGTAACAACCCTTGGTATGGCCATAAATACATGTTAGGAAAAAAAATAAAAAATTGGTTGGTGGCCGACAATCGGTCACCCTTTATTTAGCTAGCTCTTCTCAAATAGACTATATATGTGATCGATTCGGATTAATGATTTGACTAATTATTGTGACGAAGGTGAATACAGTATCAATATAACAAGAGCAAATCCACCATTTAGTCGTCATTTGGCCCTAAAATTGTCTTTTGCTTATTTTAATAGGAAAAATGATAGGAGACATTTTCCAATAGTTTTTTTGTGTTCACCAATCCAATATACATCGGAATTACCCCCTACTTACATAGTCTTTTCTAATAATTTAGGCATGGGGGTCCCAAAACCAGATTTTAGGGCCAATGAAGAAAAATGACGAGAGGCCCAATAAAAGGCTGGAAATAAAACAAAATATTTATTCGAACATAGGTTAAACTTATTTTACTGTTGAGCCTTGAACATGGCTACTCTATTATTTGTTTTTTCTTTGTTTACTATGGATCTTTGGCAAAGTAAGAATCAGAAAATATGTTGGGAAGTCTAAATGTCAGCGTCACATGTGGAATATAAAATCCAGGCCTGGAAATAAATTAATAACCAGGGGTGAACAATATATACTAACTTTGTTAGCTCTACATGAACTTGAAATATTAAAAATAAATCTGTTAGTATATCTGTTAATAATTTGGAATAATAGGAACAAAGGTAAGAGTTGGGTAGCTCTAATGGCAGCGTCACGTCAGTATTTTTAGTCTACAACATTTAATAAATATTAGGAGTTTATAACTAATAATACCCATATAGAAGAGATGTCATACATACTTCATTAAAAAAACATGAATCCACTCAGGTTCTCCTTATGGGAAGGTAGAGTGGGAAATGTGTCAGCATTACGGGTGTATTCCACATGTGACGCTGACACTGACGCTGACAATGACATGTGTTGTTGGGACATGATTAAGAGAACCTTTAGCCCAAGAATTTTGCCTCTAATTACTTAAAAGAACGCACATTTACCTTCATGAAAAACCAATATAAGTATTCAAGTCAATTTAAAAAGATTTATAATTTATAATGAGTTGTATATGGGCAGTGCACAGGGCCAATGACCTGTCACCTTGCCGCTGCCATTATCATTACAATTACTGGAATGGTTATTCGGCTATAACTTTCCTTCTAGTTGTAATATTTTCACAAACCATCACCCTTATGTCGAGACCTATCAAGTACACAAGTTTAAAACCTTATGTGCATATTTGTTTTATTCATTTTTAATTTAATTCCTCATTTTATATACAAATATGTACCAATCTTCGGTACCCTTACCATCAGAGTTCTAATCTCAGAATCTATCCAGCTGTCCGACTACAATATTCACCATTAACATTTCCAATTTCGTCTATAATATCAGCAATATGTGTAGTTTGTATACAAAAAAGAATAAATCAATAGAAGCAATTCTAAAAAATTAAGAGTTTTCAGCCCTGAATGCCTAAATGACGACCAATTGGTGGAATTGCTCATATAGGATAAACATTGATCAAAGTGACGACTTACCAAAAACTGCACCATAGAGCTGTTAAGTCTTGAAAGACATATCCTCCCCGTTAGTCCCACTGAGGTTGAAAGCCTTCCTGGCCGTACAATTCCCGATATGGGTCTGCTTCCGCATTGGTAACAGCAACTTGTGATGGTAAGTCTACCTGAAACCCACAGTAGAACATCAGTATTTTGTATACATTTCATAATGTCAGAGGCGGATCCAGGGCCTGTTCTCACCATTTATTCAATGACCTTAGAGAGTAGAGAGAGAGACAGAGAAAGTGAGAGAAAGACTGCCAAAGAGACAGGCACAGAGAGGGGAATACAGAGAGAGAGCGAGAGGGACGGGAGACAGGGTGGTAGGGAGGGAGGGAGAGAGAGAGAGGGCCAGGGAAGAGGAAGAGAGATAAAGAGAGAGAGAGGGTGAGGAGAGGAGAAAGAGGAGAGTAGGTGAGGGAGAAATATCATTCAATTTTGACATAAATACAACCAACCATACCAAGCACCATACCTGTGAGTCTTCACACCATTTTGATACCAAAAACAAGGGGACTCCTACAAATCACAGGACTCTAATCATATATTGATAATCCACTTAAACCTTCTCTCAAAGATTAATTAGAAACATTTCCTTGACTTACATGCCATTGGTCATGGTCACCAACCAGGCCAAATCAGTTCAGCTGCCATGCCCACAACTTGTATTTTGGTAAATCGTCATCATCTCGTCCATTTCCATAAGTGTAGGCTTAGGGTAGTAGCACTTTGTGTGTGTGTCATCATCTAATCAAAATAAGACATACCTCATTGTGTATACAGAAATAACCTCTTTCCAAGATCTGGACATGCTCTAAACTCAATATGTGAGTAGATTAGACAATCTCGAAACTGATCATACCTAAGAAATAAAATATTCAATACATTTTCAATACAAAATATTTTAACCTTGGAGTCTATGGAGAACTCAGAATTCACCAAACAATTTACAATCACATCACCATCAGAGTTCACAACCAGCTAAACAGACCTATATTTAATGATATCTAACCATTTTGAAATATTAAGGAAACATATCCTCGTCCATTTGTTGAAACAAACCATTGATGCGTAGCTAGAAGGAGTGAGTGAGTGAGATTGGTTGCTTTACGCCCTTATCAACACATTTAATATGGTTATATCAAGGGCGAGAGAGCTGAGAGGGAGCTGTCTGCTGCTGATTATTCTCAATACAAATCCATTAAGAAAAGTATTCTACTTCCCCGTGTGGCTTCTGGTATTTAGTGGTCTTAGTTCAAGGTTATTTGTTTTAAAAGCAACAACGCAAGCCATACTAGCCATATAGATTTGTCCCCCACATATTGTAAAACATACAAGTTTATTGTCACACACCCTTTATATCATTTCGCTTATTAATCTATCCTATCTATCTATCTACATATGTGTTGTTCATTTTCCTAGCTTTATATGATGAGAAGCATAGAGTATTGTTCCTTTCTCTGTATATTGTATTTGCCTTATTATTCGGCTATAACAAAAGGTATGTGAATGTCTATGACTTCGCCAGAAAATAAATGGTCTTGATGATAAGGTGACCCGTAGATATGGATATAGTTCTCTTTATTCATATTTTCTGTTTTTATTTTGTTCCCTGGTATTATTTTTCTCACTCATTACGTCCAGTTATATAACACAGACATGGCTCTTGTTAAGAAATTTTGCAAATGTTATCACATGTCATTGAGATTCGCTGGTGTTCTAGGTATTTTTTGTTCATTTATCTAGCTTTATATGATAGATATTATGTCTCGAGGGAAATGATGAACAAATCCAGGAAGGATATTTTTTGTATTATTCCTATTTATTAAATGTGATCGGCCTTAAATGAAATTAAATGAAACAACATTAAAAATACTGTATACACCCCTTGGCCTGGAATGACCAATAACTTTATGAACTGATATTTGCATGTAACAAACCCCACATAGCAATAGACCTTTAGTTCAATGTGTTGATAAGGGCGTAAAGCAACCAATTTCACTCACTCACTCACTCAATAGACCTTTTGCAGAGCAATAGCCTCCAGTAGGAGATGCATGAAACAGAGGATCTCCAAATGTTACCAGTAGAGAGTTACTAGTGGATTAAAATTTACCTGTCTTGCATATTAGTTAATTTCCAAAATCTAAAATCCTTATTCTACATTCCAGTCTCACAAATTTCAGTGAGACGGATATAAGGGATATGCCTGTAATTCAATGTGTCTCAATATAATGTAACGACTGTATAGATCTCCAACATTTATGAACAGTATGCTCTTGCTTCAATCTAACTGTTGGTAGGCCTATACTCATTATAAATGTATCCTTTTTTATTTATATTAGTATAACAAGTTTAAAAAACAAAAACTCATATCATGCAAAAAGATGTATTTAATGTATAATGTCAGCAGAATATGAAAATAGAAAAAATAAAAAATGTGAGGACAATGTCAGAGTAGGTATATAACAATTCCAGTAAGTAAATGACCATTGTTGCAAGTATTTTGTAAGTTTTTGATACCACAATTCTTTTTTTGTGAATACCCCCCACAAATAAATAGCCTGTTATGAGGTTTGGGGATGAAAATGAGAAAGAATTATATGGGACGCCCATGCCAAGTATACATTTTCAGAAAGCTGCAGGTTGTTGCTATAAGAGGACATAATCACATACTATATCGGTATACCCTGCCTTAAGGGTACATGTTCTTGTATTTACTATTAGGAAATTACTATAGGCCTAGAAATTTGTAATGTCTCCCGACCACCACTCCTTTTGTTCTGGATTTAGAATCAAGTGACTGATATAAATCGATAGGAAATAATGTGTCCTAAACAGTTTCCACAACCACAGCTATATTTTGGCTATGAAACCTTTATTCATAACCCTAAATTAAAAATCGGTTAGATCAATGTGGCCGACATATAGGGGGCAGACATTGGCCGGGATTTGTAGCCTACACCCCGCAGCTGGCCACCGGGAGGTGTACTGTAGGCTCACACCCGCTCACTTTACATGGTAGAGCATCGGGGACCGTTTTGACGGGTCTGTTTTCGCGTGGGGACGTTTTGACTAATTACTTATAAGGTTTTTTCAAAACAAAAACGATGATATAGGATGTTTAAGTGAGGTACAGAGATAAAATGTATAACCTTAGTGTAGCATAAGGCATTGGTCTTTTCATAGTGCTAACCCTTTCAACGACCAAATGCAAGTGTTTATAAAATCTGTATTATCGCCCAGGAGCTATTATAATATTAAACAACTAGAAAATGTAGTTAGATTTCCAGTGATTGAAGTCATTATTGATTCAAAAAGACTACTTACCATACTGCTCGGTGTGCTTGGATAGATATAAAATGAAATGTGATGTTCAAAACACGGTAAAATCCGCAAACTTCCATGAATTATTCTGCACATTTTGAAATACACTAACGGTTCCGGCCATGGTTCAGGGAGTCTGTCGCTCTACCACAAGGTGGCGACAGTAACCACTCGATCCTATAGCTGGGTCCCATTGCATTTCAGGGTTGGAAATCGAAAAAGAATAAAATGATATGTAATATTGATAAAAATAGTTTCAGGAAAAATGCCAGTCTTGCGAGATCTTGACCGATTTGGATCATTCAAAACCCTACACGATGCTAACATTTTTGCGATTTTTTCTATGTACATATGATCGATTTACCTGGCTTGTAGCTTTAAAAACTTTTCCCCTGTCTGCGTTAAACGTGGCGCGTAACATTTCGGAAAAAATTCCGTCACGTATCGTGACCTTCACATATCGTGACATTTTCAACTGTTTCTTGAGATACCAGGGAAAATAATAGAGGCAGAACTAATTTGTATACCTATATTTCGTCATGGCCTTTATAGACTGACAAATCCACATAGGCCTAATTGAAATAATTCCATATTCATTAATAAGCCCTGAAGGGCCGTCGCATATCGTGACATGCTTTAGAAATTGGCACTTTTGTCCTGCCTTCAAGCCACTACCAGGCCTATGATGATACAAGGAGGATCATTATTATTATTATACACCTTAGATGTTAAGTACAGATAAAGGCCTAATAGCGATGATCTTTACAGACTTTAATTATACCGATGTAGGCTAATTCATGCTCTTGTCTAATATAGATAGCTTAGGCTATTCCATAGTATAGGCTAGGCATTTCATAAACATATGATTTTTTATACAGTTCATTAAATCATTTTGAATGATCATAAGAATGCCTTGATGTGAGAGCAATTAATTCCAATACTTCTTATGAATATATATACTAACTAACTAACGTTAACTAATTACTGGGCTCAGATTACCTCAAGACTGCCTTTGCGTATCATGACTTAAAATCGGCAGACAATAAGTTTTGGCTTATTCCAGTGGGAATTTAAATATCAAGAAAAAAAGTCTTAATTTTTTCAAAAGTTAAGAATGTATTATATTGATTTTTGACGATTTTTCATATAATTTTATTTTTCTGAATATATTTGTGGAGCTGTAAATATTGAATATCTTCCTACGGACATACTATTTATAGGGGGATTTCCATACTCACCCCTATATGACCTTGATGTGACCTTCGCAGCTATACCAGACTTGCAGCACTACTCTAGTACCTCAGACACTCATGACTTGTTAGAATTAATATTTAATCACAGAAAAGCAAATTATATGTTTTTCTCGGCTTCAGAGACCCATAAAGAGCAAAGACACCATTTGCAAGACTTTTCTGAGAATGGCCCATAAAGTATTGGGGGTGGGGGGGGCAAACTTTTTTTTTTGTGTGTGTGTGGGGGGGGGGGGGTGTAGGGGTGGGGGGGGGGGGGTGTAGAGGGGAACTTTGCATTACCCTCCAATAGAATTGAATTATTTCCCACACATCCAATACCTTATACACCAACACATTTTGGCATATAAGAGGCAGATAGGGTGGGATCGAGGGGTGTATAGTGGTGGTTGTGATAGGGAGCAATGGGAAGGAGAGTAAGATGGGGAGAGAAAAACAGGGGAGAGGGGGACAGCGATGAGAGTGTTAAGGGAAAGTATGGTGGCTCAGGAGTGACATCTCTTGCCTCTTGTCCCTCATCTCTCACTTCTTGTCTCTCCTATCTCTCCAAGTAGATCTCGAATAGAGTGTATGCAAGGAATTATTGGACTAGAAACATTTCAGTGTTACTAAACTTTCCTCTCAAAAAGGGAAAGGAGAGAGTTGAGGCACGAGCGGTGAGAGAAGAGGGATGAGAGGTGAGAAATGAGGGATGAGAGGTGAGAAATGAGGGACTGTAGGGTTAACATTGGGTGGTTTTGATGTTTACTCTATTAGATTTTTATCTAATTAATATTGTATTAATCAGAAGTCATAAATATTGTCTCTTGAACATTTAAATAATCTAAGTCAGTAGAATACCAAAACCTATAATCCATGCGATTTTCTGATTTTTTACGCGTTTTATTAGGTGATTAATGCCTTTTATTAGTAGGCCTATGTTTGAACCTATCATAAAGCTCAAGCTGAGAATAACTTTGTTGAACTTGCAACTTGCAACTTGCATTTTTGTTTTAACACCTCCTTTCGCTCAACCATAGCAGTGGGGGTGTGGTACAATTTTAAAGCTAATGGGAAACTGCAAACAGAGGTTATAGTGTGTTCATAATGCAGCGGGGCTGTTACACGGCCAGTCTATTAGACAATTAGACAAAATCACATAGACCTTCTGTTTTATTAGAATAGGAGGGTTATATATAATAAATTCATAGGCCTATTTAATAATTATTTACGCCATGTTGCATAACCTTATATATTTAGATTAAATTAGATTAGAAAACTTTTTATTAGCATGCACACAGGGTGCTGTTAGGGAAGGGGAGAACTCTCCAGCTTGGTGGGAGGTTTTCCGCCCCTTCTTGTGTATTACAATCGAAGTTGTAGAGTAACAATATCACCCTCTAGCTATCATAGACCGGGGGTGATTCTCTACAAGATGTACAGTTTATAATCTAATAATCTTGTTACAATATAGCATGGTGATATACGGAAATGCTTTTGAACAGGCTCTCCGACAATATTATATAATCGTTGGTGTTCATTATCAATACAATACGATCAATAAAGATACCATTTAGACAATATCTATGAATTATGTTAAGTATGTAAAGTTCGTCAACACTCATGTGACATATTACGGTATAATAATGTGACATTTGGTGCGGTTTTAAATGAAGAGGTCATCGTTCCATATATATGATGCTCTCGCACTTAGAACATCTAATCATGGAATTATGAGTATGACAGATGGAATGGAAAAACGGTATTTTTAAAAGCAGAGATGTTCCTTTAATGATTTCTTTTCATTTAGAATGTATATGGGAAGGATTAAAGTCATAGAAATGACAGGAATCTTTTCATAAAAATGCCTTCTATGCATCAATGGTTCATTTCAACAACTGGAATATTATATTTCTGGAACAGTATGACGAGGATATGAATGTTCCCTTCACGTTTCAAAATGGTTACATATTATTAAATATAGGTCTGTTTAGCTGGTCCTGATCTCCGATAGTGTTGACATTGTATATTTATTAAATTATTCTGTGAATTCTGAGTTCTCCTCAGGGTCCAAGGTTAAAATATTTTGTATTTTACTATTTCGAAAATTATTTTTCCACAATTATATTTTTGATATTATTTTTCGGGAACTAGTCAGTACCATGTACACATGTTCTGGGAACATGTACGAGAAATCTTGGGAGATAAAATTTATTTTTCTGGAAGTTATGCGATTTATAAATTTGCATGGTTTGGAAATTTCGCTCAAATTTCTTCTAAATTATTGTACCAATGTAGTTTGTTATTATGACCATATGCTTGTTCAGTTGATATTCAGTGTTGTGTTGTTATTAGTGTTGTCATAAGTGGCCGTCATGCACTAATGATCGCGCTAGCTTGTCTGGCACTGGCTGGACGGCACCGTTGTGCCAACTGTGTTACCAAAATAAAATCGTCCTTCAAAACGTTTAGATCAGTTGGGGTCACGGCGCAGTGAGTAGCAGCAGTGTCTCCATAGCATTATGCGTCCTGGGGAATGTGTTGTAAACGGTTTTGTAAACACATGTGTGCTCAAATGGACGGTTTTGAGTACAATTTTGTAAACGGCGCATTAACAGTGTGGAGTTGATCCTTTTGCCTGGATACCTTGTAAACCATATATTCTATATTCCTTTCTATCCCTAAACTTCCATCGTGTGTAGTAGGACGTATGAGGGAAATTTACTTTTCCTGAATAAATATATTTATACAAAAAAGAAAGAAAAATCAACGCAGCCTATGCTAAAGCGTGCGACATATTAAACTGCTATGTTGAGTCACACAGCGCGCACTTGTGGTACTCCTACTAGTCTCTGCTAGCTGCAGCGCGCACTTGTCCCACTCCCACTAGTCTCTGCTAGCTGCAGCGCGCGCCTGTTCCACCGACGCGCATAAAGGAGAAGAGACCAACAATGGCGGAGGTCGCAACGGTTTCAAGTTTTTAGGGAAAAGTTTTAAAAAGCCGCAACTGGTGATCATCGATCTGCCGCCTAGAGCCAGGAGGACGGGAGAGGAAGACCAACAGGACCATTGGTGGGTCTCACAGCTGGGTTTATGGACGTAATTTAACCCTAACAATCACCTCTCTATTATCGCTCACCCGTGTTTACATTTACCCCCCACAGTGCCTCCTCCTGCCCTTTATATACCCGCGCTTGTAGCTCCTTCTGCCCCGGCAGGTACTTAGGCTTCCTTCATCCCTCTTGTTACAGGGCAGGTACTTAGATAGGCTTCCTTGTTACAGTTATCTGTGGTCGGTAACAACACTGTTATTAGCCAGATAATGCAAGCAACAAGGAGGCTTACACAGTAACACACCGCTATCGTAAACGCATCTAAAAGGCTGGTCTCCACTGGCTGCGGTTAGAAGCCTTGCGATGGTGAGAAGTGGCGATGTCCTTACAAGAATATTGGGCGGACAAGAATATTACTTCATGACAAGTGCCTTTGGCACTTTAAAGTGACTCTTCTCACTTGTCTGGGCTAGAATCACGAGTAACAGAATTTCTTCCCAATATTCTACTATGTTGTGCGTCTGAACCTCCCTAACTAATCTCTGGAGATGCGGAAATTATGTATTTCATATTTTAACAGATATTTTACCGTAAAGAGAGGGAATTTATTTATAGCTGCAGTTGTCAATTCGGGAGAGCGACCGTTGTGGTTAGTGAGGTTGTCATGCGCAGTAGGTCACAGGAGATGTTCCTCCAGTCAGCGGTGAGCTGACCCAGCTTGGCAGTGTAACCACAAACTAACCGGGAAAGTGACAAGGTTTTGTGATGCGTTTTTGAAAGTTAGGAAGAAAGTCCAAATGATACATTTAATGTAAAAGTGAATCAGCAAGGGACAGAGCTAAGTTAGAACAAAAACATAGGTATGACACTGGCCATATTGCGATTTGAGCTAGATTGACAGTTCTCCTAAACCACATTGTGACCTAGTTCTATGAATTCGAACCACCTTGGAGGGAGTGCAGGGACGAGTGAGGCAAGTTACAAAAGGATTGTATTTTCACAGCAAATAGGAAAGCTAAAAGAAAAATAAGAACGTGACTAAGAAGGTTTGATTTATTTGTTGAGTACATTTTCAAGGTGATTCTTGACTACTCCCAAACCTATGTTTTTAACTAACTTAGCCACTTTAAAATCTACAGTACACGGAGTGGTGAGCACCTGCACCAATGCTGCACCAATGCGTACACTGAGTGAGATTCACACACTTGCACTGGTCAGTGCCGTAGTTGTTTTCTATAAGTGGGAACAAGTGTCTTTTGGATTGTAGAGGCAGTTTCTTCTATTTCTTATAGGAATCCAACCTTTTATTGTTATTGTCACTTTTTTTTAACAAATATTACATTTCAAATAATATTCATAAAAGAAAAAAATGAAACATGTGTAGTTCCCTCTTTAATTTATCATGGTAGACCAATTCTGAAGAAGAAAAAAATTCTTGCTAATATCTGCGGGTGCCTAGTGGAGGTGAGATCTCCTGACTGTGCCTTAGCATCTGTTCATCCATGTCCTCTACCAATACCGCTATGTCAGGTAGCCTAGGGTGCAAACCTAACACAGGGTGATAGGTTTTGGTTAGCATTGGGACTTGCATTATCTCGCTATTACTAATGGTTAGTAACCACGATCGTAGTACACTGGGGCCCTGGGACGGTAGGATCCCTGGATGGTAGGGCCCCCAGCTTGGACGGTATGGCCCTCAGCTTGGACGGTAGGGCCCCCAGCTTGGACGGTAGGGCCCTCAGCTTGGACGGTAGGGCCCTCAGCTTGGACGGTAGGGCCCTCAGCTTGGACGGTAGGGCCCCGGCCAAGCAGCAGAACTTTACATTAAATGTGACTTAACACTACACAATACCAAAACTAACCCTAAACCTAACCTTAAATTGGTGGTTCTACGTCGGTAAAGGTGGTAGTGGACTGTCCCGAGTAAAAATAGACTAATAAAGTAATTACTTGACTAGTAAATGCAGTCCAATAAGCCCGCCAAGACTGGAGCCCTACCGTCCAAAGCCTGGGTCCTATGATTCAAGCTGGGGCCCTAATGTCAAGGCCTGGGACCCTAATGTCCTCGGGCCCCAACATCCCAGCCCCGTACCCACAGAAAATTATAACCAATAGGGCATATTACATATTAACAGCAGCGCCATACAGAGAGCGGTGGAAACGTCCCAAACTAAGTGCTAGGCGGGCAACACACAGAAGCCTTATGTATTAACCATAGGCTTCTAACTTTCTCCTTTTTCTCTCAGAATTTGAGTTATTGTATGGTACTGTAAGCTATCCAATATTATTAAATGACATGTTAAGATTGGTCATGCTTAATAAGAGAACATTTTATCCGCTAGATTTTAGTATATGGCAACTTTTGTAAGAGTGTATCAACCAAAACAAGTAAGCGTAGGTGTACGGCCTGCAGTGGCCCAGAGGCCGTGTGCTCCTACCACCCCTGCACGTCCACTGGCAGACGGGGTGGAGGTGTACGGTTTGGCCCGCATAGCTAGGTGAGGCAACTGGACTGGGCATGCGCACAGGAGTAAAAGTTAATCCCGCAGTCACTGGTACGCACTGGCGACGGAGTTCGTAAAGGGGGCTATTGAATTTATTAGAGAGTTATCATAATGGAGGCTGGACCCAAGTGCCCCAGGATCGTAGCGCCCAGACCCTAGCGTCTAGCGCCCAGACTGAAGCTTCCCAGCATTTTATTGAAGCGCCAACGGCTTGGATTGAACGCCCAGACCGTTTACTGGTCAATTAATTACTTTATGTCACAAAAATAGAGCTGACCATGATCGGGGTTAAAGACCAGTGGTTCCCCGCCCCCCCATGGCCCCCTCCTCCCCCCATGGCCCCCTCCTCCCCCTACAATATCACCATGTGGCATATTGAAGCACCATTCTTAAGCATGGATACTTCTGGTCTATATAGCTCTCTGGCTAACTCAATGGGCGGCCATTTCTAAACAGTTCGAGGGGATTGGTATGTGCAAAATTCTCAGTAACAGGAATTCATTCATCTGAGGGAAAAAAAGGGATTATTTGTGAATATATACTTACTGGTGAAAACAAATTAAGAGTCCCCTAAGACAACATAACAAGTAGGAATGTGAGAACTGTCAGTGCATCATGAAGCCATAGAAAATACAATTTAGGCATAGGCCTAATCATGGCTTTAGTATCTTCAACATTCCACTCAAATTCCACTTTTGGGATGTTTTTAAAGCAGGCTTCTCCCTAAGATCTGATGCTGGGGCGGTTTGCGCTGCAATTCCAGGATACAGCGTTTGCTGAATTGACTGGCGGCCGATTACAGATTATTATGCTGCAATCCTAAATTGACATGTACTACTCACCGATTTGCTATTTTGTTTACTCCCGCTTTATTCTATTTGCTTGGCCCCATAGCCTGTTCAGGGTCCGTAATTGCCACTCAAGGTTGCCATAAGTTCGCTCGGGGAATCCGTCAAAGCCGCAATTCCAGCGTACGGCCGGTGTTGATATAGTTGTCCGCCGACAGCCAGTTTGTTACGGTGCAATCCTAAAATGACACATACTACTCACAGATTCCCCATGTTAAATCTCCTATGTAAGCCTATCGTAGGCTTAGTGTTGATCTTGGTAGGCTTAGGTAGTGATTGCTGCTGCGTTTTGCAGCTGTAGTGCTGTTATTGTGTTCAATTGCAAGATAGGACCCCTACTTCATCCTAAATTGTCTCCTTCTTCTGTAATCTTTGATTCAAAATGACAGCCTCAGGAGACGTATTTTTCTGTATTTTGTTTTCTGTATTTTTCTGTATTTTCCTCAAGTTTTTCTCTGTTTACACCGATGATCAGTAATTATGGATGTCCCATGATTATGCCACTTATTACTAGCACTAGTACATGCAGCATTTGTAATTATACTTCTTTGTGAGATGTACACATTGAAATTGAATGATTGATTGATTCTTGATTGAGTAATTAATCAGTTGCTTGTTTTCTGATCACCGTTTTTAATACCCATAATGTCTAATATAAACGTAGCTTAGTCAAATGTAACCAAGAAAAAGGGTAATCAAGAAAGGCATGTTCGGGAAGACCTCCTCTTGAGAAGAACGTAACCTCTTTGTCAAACATCTTATGGCAAATAAAGAATTATCTTATCTTATCTTAATCCTTCTATAGTCCTTCTATAGACTATTCACTAAAAGGTGCAGGGTTGGCAAGTGGTTTCTTCCTCAGTGTTTAAAGTTTTCCTGAAATCTCAGGATTTCCTGAAATCGCATTTACCCCCTTTTAAATTATTTTTTCATAGGATTTTTCTAACTCCTGTATTACTTTCAATATAATTTTCATAAATGATATTTTTGTTGTTTCCCGAACTCTTTGGTGACTAATAACACAAAGAGCCTTCTTTGAGTCTTAACCTGCCATAGCTCCAACCCCTTTAACGCCCCCTGTTTAAGTCCTACACTCACCCTGCACTCACCCCAGCGTCCTGAGATTTCAGGAATCCACTACACACCCTTTAAGCCTGCAGCTTTCCTGTGGGTTCAGGAAAGCTGGGAAAGATGGTTGGCACCTAAGGCTCACTCTATAGCGGTGCAAGGGGTGACCTAGATATGAGGGGGGTGGGGTGGGAAAGGGAAAGGGAAAGGGAAAGGGAACAAAGAAGATCAAGAGGTCTTTGGTTGTGAGGGAGATAGACGAAAGACCAAATTTCACCAATAATCAACAAACACTGAAAAGACAGGCAGTTAAAATTGCCCCCCATATTGTTGAGAAAAGGAAAAAAACTTCACAGTAAATCAGAAAAGGGTAGGCTTTATATTTGCTCTAACATATCTTTGAATTTCAGATATATATAAATCATGTTTGTAGGGAAATATATGGGCAAAAACGGGTTATTTACTGGGGGAATTTCGAAAATTTTCCCGACCCCCCCCCCCCCCCAATGAGAGGGGTGGCCCCTCTCATACTCTCCCCTATGCTGGCTTTACCTGCCAATATAAATTTCCTGAAAAATATTCGTACCCTACTTTAAACACTGCTTCCTCCTCCTTTCCCTCTTTCTCCTCCTCCTTCTGCTCCTCTGTGCGTGATTGGACGCCTACTGCATAGCTATAGTCAAATTGGTTTGGAAAATGGTTTTTTAAAATGGTTTTCTCAGCCCTGGAAAATAGTTATTTTTGCTGCTCTCCCTCTTAATTTAAAGCCCGCTTTATACATGTGACTCTTGTTGTTTTACCTGTTGATGTGAATAGTTTGCTCAATGATTCAGCAGTGGGTTGGTGTGATTCAGCAGTGGGTTGGTGTGAATATTGTCCTCAATGTTTCAGCAGTGGGTTGGTGTGAATATTGTCCTCAATGATTCAGCAGTGGGTTGGTGTGAATAGTTTCCTCAATGATTCAGCAGTGGGTTGCTGTGAATATTGTCCTCAATGATTCAGCAGTGGGTTGGTGTGAATATTGTCCTCAATGTTTTGCTCAATGATTCAGCAGTGGGTTGGTGTGAATATTGTCCTCAATGTTTTGCTCAATGATTCAGCAGTGGGTTGGTGTGAATATTGTCCTCAATGTTTTGCTCAATGATTCAGCAGTGGGTTGGTGTGAATATTGTCCTCAATGTTTTCCTCAATGATTCAGCAGTGGGTTGGTGTGAATAATTATTGTCCTCAATGTTTTGCTCAATGATTCAGCAGTGGGTTGGTGTGAATATTGTCCTCAATGTTTTCCTCAATGATTCAGCAGTGGGTTGGTGTGAATAATTATTGTCCTCAATAGTTTCCTCAATGATTCAGGCAAAAGTGCAGCACTGAGGAGAAGCGGGTGGCGCCACCTAGTCTGTTGATATAGATGTGCCATATAGACTACATACAGGGAACACATATAATCTAAATATAATTGTCTCTATTTACTTGCAGGGGAAGAGAAGTGTGGCAGCTACAATTTACAGAAACCAGTCGTTTAGAGAAACATTTGCTCATACACAGGGCTGAGTACTGAGTGTGACTATAGGGCAGCAAACATGAGGGAACACATGAAAACACATACTGGAGACAAGGCATATGAGTGTACTGAGTGTGACTATAGGGCAGCAGAGGCCGGACACCTGAGGATTCACATGAAAACACATACTGGAGAAAAACCCCAGAAATGTACTGAGTGTGATTATAGGGCGGCAGAGGCCGGAGCCTTGAGGGATCACATGAAAACACATACCGAAGAAAAGCCACAGAAATGTAATGAGTGTGACTTTAGGGCAGCAGATGCTGAAGACATGCGGAGACACATGAGAACACATATTGAAGAAAAGCTTCGTAAAAGTTCTGAATGTGACTATAGGGCAGCACCAGCTGGAGCCCTGAAGGAACACACGAAAAATCATACTGGAGAGAGGCCTTATAAATGTATTGAGTGTGACTATAGGGCAGCTCGGTCTGAACACCTGCGGAGGCACATGAAAAGACATACTGGAGAAAAGCCTCATGAATGTACTGAGTGTGACTACAGGGCAGCACGGGCTGAACACCTGAAGAGACACATGAGAAAACATACCGGGGAGAAGCCCTATGAGTGTACTTACTGTGACTATAGGGCAGCACGATCTGAACATCTGAGGAGACACTCAAGAACACACACTGGTGAACAGGCCTTATAAATGTACTGTGTGTGACTATAGGGCAGCACATACTGGAGACTGAATGTACTGTGTGTGACTAAAGGGCAGCACATACTGGAGACCTGATACTTTAAGTGACATACTTCCAACATTGGCTGGTTAGTGTTGAAGGACCTTGTGTGACCTTCCCCCATAACCTATTAGTGGTAGAGCTGAAGTATGATCAGGAGAAAACTTGTGAGGTTTCACCGGTCGACATCTCATCGCTCCAAACAAGGCTACAGAGAACTGTTTCTATATGAATATTGAAAGTTTAATTGTTTTTATTATATTCACAGAATTTCTGGATTTCTGTGAATTGTGTGTGTCCAATACTGCGGACTGTACCCAGGTAACAAATGGATTTCATGAATAGAGCAAAAGTCTTTCAATTGTTTCGTTGGACAATCAGAGGTTCACCCTTCATCAGTCCAACTTAAGTTTCACCGGCTGCGGACGGGCAAGTGTTGCCTGTGTTACTCCCTCTGTGAGGACCAATAGTGTATAATATCATAATACAGACAAGTTACAATTGGGGATTTACATGTCTGACTGCGCATGTCTATTACAGTGCATGCTGGGATGAATTCACTTTAAATGTGACATACAAATATTTAGCAACATTTTTATCACAAAATACAAGGATCTTTTCACCAATATCAGAACTTGTATAAATGATTTATAAAAACAAAATGCATTATGGGAAAGATGAAGTCTTGTTTTATGGCATCATGTAAAAAACATGGTTATTTACATGAGATCACTGTTACATGTTCCATGCTGGACATATCGCTTTTATACTGACATACACATCCCATAATTCCATGTGAATCAGGATTCAAGATGGCGGACATGCAACTCCCCTATTGATGAGAAGGTGAGAGACAAACATTAACTGAGGAAGAGACTCTGGCCTGCACACAGCCTGCACGCGGCCTGCACACACGGAGCATGTAACCTGCAATACTGAGGTTAATTTTACAACAAATGATAGAAAAATGTAGTTTGAAGAATAATGTGTCATTTACAATGGCACTGTCCCAGCAGACATATTAATGGTGAAATGTTGAAAGTGGAAATAAAGCTATACTTATAAATGTATGTATGTCTTGTCATTTCAATTTAATACCACAATTCATAAAATAATTTATGGTAATTTGCCAATCAAATATGCAAATTAGATGAAAATAAATATCTTAAATGGATTCCTTGTAATCAAAAACCCCTGAGTTATGATTCTTGATAAACAATCTTTATTATAAGGGAAGAAACGTTATCTTTTGTCCAAATTCCACTAAACAATGACCTAATTACGGGACTATCTATTCAAATACGCGTTCAGATACAATAATAATTTCTATGTGGTATGCTTACTACAAGGTCTAAAATCATGTAAAATGTGTACATATTCATCTCTGTGTCCTGCATGTAGACAAGGGGCCCTGGAGGAAGCAATGGCTGGTGACCCAAGAATCAAACTGACATGATTAGAAGTTTAACCATTTTATGAATATAAATATAAAGAGAAATAATGAATTCATGGACAGGTTAGGGTCAGCATAAATAACGTCTGCCTGTCATTACAGGGCTGCTGCCATCTGGTGAGGAACACAGGAGGTATAAACAGTAGTTCCTCGCCTTACCTCCAGGTAGCAGCTGTGTAGCAGCACCCACAAGTCCACTAAGTCACTCTGTGCCTGTCTTTATAGTTTATAGGGAAAATATTGAACAAACAGCAATTATTGTGCACAGAAGTTTATCCTACAACCAAAAGCAAGAGGGAGGAAGGATCAAAGGTAAGTCTGATGTCTTTATTTCTCCTCTGGTTGTATGAAAACACTCGGCTCCCTATTATCGCCCACTACAGTTTAAAGGGTATCACGCAAGTTTTGGGCAACTTTCCACTTTCTATTAGTTCCCATTAATGTGATGAATGTCCTGTTACAACTTAAAACTTTATTTAATAATTTAATATAAAAATAGCCGGTTAAAGTGGTAAGGGATAATAATCACAGCAGGGTGCCACTGGAGCTACATCCAGGCAAAACATGGTAGTTTGTGACGTCATGTGAGGTAGTTGTACAGCTGGCCCTATAAGGGTCCAGTGCTATACACACTGACAGGAGACTAAGGGTAGGAAAACCCTTAATTTCCCCAGGAAAGCCTCCATGTTTTTATTGCCCCTTCCTACAGTATGGTGAGGACAAGTGTATCTTACTCCCATATTAATGGCTTATTCATAAACGAATTGTAGACATGATTTCTAGGGTAAAGAAAAAGTTATTTACATATTCACTGACCACTCTCAAGCCAGTTATCAACATGGAATTCTATCTTAATTGGGACTAACCACAATTATGTGACACCTCTGCATGGTGCCTCATTGCCAAATCCCCCTTATCTCCAGTGGTTCAAAGCATACATATATGAGTAGCAGCTGTTGGTCTCACCCTGGAGCTGGGCTCAGTGGGGGGTGAAACCATAACATCCCTCTGTACAGGGTCTTGACCCCTATATGTTATTAATTAGTGGACCACTCTGTCTGTGAGCCAAATTTTATTATCCCCCACATGACGTCACAAATATGGACCCAGGATGATTCTCCAGAGTGTGGGGGCGTTGCCTTTTAGTTCATATAAATTGGGATTTTCTAGCATTGTATTCGCATCAAACTTAAATTGAGACCAAGAGATATATATGGAAATATAAGTAGATGAAGAAATTAAAATAAAAATAACCTCTAATAATCGTGCATGTTACCCTTTAATATTGGGCGCCACAGGGTGTGTGCCATTCTTGCTGGAGCAAGGCAGTCTTCTCTATTTACGTTCACATGAGCTTTATATCTGACAGTGTTCTAACAAATGCACAGCTCTAAACCCAAATAGGTATATGAAGTATAACCCAAATAGGTATATGAAGGTAACCGCGAACAATTAAAATTGTAATTTGTTGTCGAAACCATTATTATTATTGTATAATCCTCTATGCACCATTTTCCATATGTCACAGTTTCATGTTGTACTGCTCATTTACCATCTCATCTACCATTTAATTATAAGACTAGTCTTAGAAAACCTTAGAAACCGTAGAAACTATGTAACACAAGCAAAGTTCAAACAAGAGTCAGGCACCCAACGGAAGACCTAACTAGACACCTGTTTACTTAGAATGTTGGACTACCTTATTGTAAAACACCTATAGCAATAAAGAATTCTTGAATTGAATTGAATTGAAATAAAAGTATTTTTTATTTATTTTTTTTTTTACAAAAACGAAGCATTTTTTAACATAATAGGCTACACCTTGATAAAATAAATGATATCAGAAGTTTTCCCAGTTCCAACATGACACACAATTTTAAATATTATTCCTGCATTAATTCAGGGAGGTACATTAGGAGCCTTAGATATTTCCTCTATATTTACTGCATAGATATTTTCAATATATATATAATTCATCCTATCCTTTACAATTTTCTCTAAATTCCCTGCATTAAATCCTGTTTTCCTGAATACTTGCTATATGAATAGTTCCAATAGATACACATTATTAAAAATATATACTAAAAGCTATAATAGGTTTTTGTCTCAAATGCACCATTTCAATTCAATTCTAATATTCTTTATTGTCAGATCATTACAAACAATGGTTGGTCATATTATCTGGCATGCCAGCGCTTCCAATAAATGCCTCACTACATTATTTCCTTAGGCGACAATGTGTAGAATAACAATAAAACAACAACAATGAGTGATGTATATCTGATGTATATGTGATAAAAAATTGGTATATCTTACTACGATAGACACACAATCACTGTAATAGATCATCACATCCCATCAAAATTCACCTCTCATGATCTGTTTACTGTTAACTCATTCATCATGACATAACATCCTATTTCACACTGTTGTAAACCGTACTTATTATTATTTGTTATTATCATCTCTCCACTTACAATTGTTATCGTTGAAACAAACCCAAAGCAATGGAAGGTTCCAGGCACTCTTTGGAACAACTGGTTGCCAGGGAAATAATTTTCTGTAACGAGACATCGAGCCACCTCTGTAATCAATACCTTACAAATAAAGAATCTTTGAATTGAATTGAAGTCACTCGATGAAGTGATACAGACAGTAAGACAAGATAACAAGGTCCACAGTGTAGATAAGCAGCAATGTTGACAACAACATCATCGGAAGGTCATTTGATCTAAGTAATGGTGGGTAACATTTTAATGGCTCATGGCCAATGTTTAGTTGGGTGCGTTGAGTTAATAGACATGAATAGGATAATCAATTTGATATCAATTTGATAATAGTAGTAGAATGACCAATAATAAGGTAATTGAAATTCAAGCTTGTAAGTGGTTGTGTTATACCTTATGGTCTTCAACAAAAGACTCAATATATTGTACTTGTAATGTTTCGAGTATTATGTAATCTGATATAATTGATTACGTAATTAAAAAGGAATCCCTTCAGTATAAAGGGGGTGGGTGGGAGCTATACCGTCAGTATAAAAGGTGTGGGTGGGGACAGCAGGAGCCATACCGTCAGTATAAAAGGTGTGGGTGGGGCCAGCGGGAGCCATACCGTCAGTATAAAAGGTATGGGTGGGGCCAGTGGGAGCCATACCGTCAGTATAAAAGGTGTGGGTGGGGCCAGCAGGAGCTTTCCCCGGTCAGACACAGTCCCATGAAGAGCAGAGCACAGTTTTTGAATGTCTCCCCTAATATCGAACCGGGTTTACGTTTAATTAGTGAAGGGGTGTCGGTCCCATATCGCGGCCGGCAGACCAGTTTGAGTGATGAGATTGCTGGTAGTAGCACTCAACATTAGGCCTGACCCAGAAAATGTATCCCACTTTGAAGTTTCAACTCAACAGATCCCACACAGAGTACGCTGTAAGGGTCCCATGCATTGGTGGGTTAGGGGATTTCCCAAGCTGATGTCACCCAGTCTATGGCCGGGTTGAGTGCCAATATGAGAGAGAGAGGCTGTATTAGCGCTGGCTGACTGTATGTTTAACAGAAATCAATACTAAAACTAACCCTAAACCTAACCTTTAATTGGTTGTCCTAAGTCTGTAAATTGGTTGTCCTAAGTCTGTAAATTGGTTGTCCTAAGTCCGTAAAGGGAATCTCTTTGGTTTAAGGTGCAATGGTTAAAAGTGCAATGTGGTAACTACGAGAACTACAGTGTGGTACAGTGTGGTAACTATGAGCGGGCACCAAGGAAACGTATGGGCTACTGCTAATATCTCATAGTTTGTTCATTTAACTAGCCACAGATATACATGAATATATGGAGGCAATGATGTCTACTTACATTAAAAATCACAGTCCTCCTTACATCACTAATTTATTAACTCCATTGAGAATATGACTGTTATACATTTAAGTTTAAACAGTTAGCTGTCAATCAAGATTGTTTACATCATTATTATTATCAGAGAATTTTTATTCCATCAAATTTTAGATACAGACACATATCATATAGATACAATTCAAAATGCAGAAAAGAAAAAGGGCATGAAATAACAACAGCACGTGGGGAGGAGTTACTTCTATCTGTCTGACTGGAAGCGCCATGTGCTACTTATAACCATTGTTTTTGTTTATCTATGCAAGAGTATCACATGACCCTCTATTCCCACCTTCCCTGACCTATATCACAAGTTGGGAGTGATTAATGGACTCCATGTCGGTCCCCATGTCAATGCCCCTTTAATGTGATTAACTAAGATACCAAACCAGAACAAACCAAATCACTAATTTAGGCATGCAAGACCTACACCACACTTATCTTAATTTATCCCACTTTGAGGGATTTTTGTGTGCAAAAAGGCCATGCAAGATATACGATATGTGAATGCTGAAAATACCAGCCTGCAATAAGCATGTCTGAGCATGCAATAACCAACATGTCTGACCAGCAATATCGGGCTCTTAATGTATAGAAAACTGCAAGGCTATCTAGCCCCGAGCTCAGATTATTAGCAATGTAGATACGCTCTGTGTTGCCTCTGTTGGCACAGTACGCGGGGCCAACAGAGGTGATACAGAGTAGAACGTAGAAGGTGATTAGAGGACACAGTATAGATAGATCTGAAGTTTGATATAAATCTCTTTTTGTATATTTGCAGGGTTTAAGAAGTGGAAGTGTGGCATTAGCATCTTGGCTGTTGGACCATAAACATACTCATGGAGACAGGACAGGCAGCAAATGCTACAAGTGTGACTAGTGTACCTACTGTACTCATGGAGACAGGACGGGCAGCAAATGCTACAAGTGTGACTTGTGTACCTACTGTACTCATGGAGACAGGACGGGCAGCAAATGCTACAAGTGTGACTAGTGTACCTACTGTACTCATGGAGACAGGACAGGCAGCAAATGCTACAAGTGTGACTAGTGTACCTACTGTACTCATGGAGACAGGATGGGCAGCAAATGCTACAAGTGTGACTTGTGCACCTACTGTACTCATGGAGACAGGACGGGCAGCAAATGCTACAAGTGTGACTAGTGCACCTACTGTACACATGGAGACAGGACGGGAAGCAAATGCAACAAGTGTGACTTGTGCACCTACTGTACTCATGGAGACAGGACGGGCAGCAAATGCTACAAGTGTGACTAGTGCACCTACTGTACTCATGGAGACAGGATGGGCAGCAAATGCTACAAGTGTGACTAGTGTACCTACTGTACTCATGGAGACAGGATGGGCAGCAAATGCTACAAGTGTGACTAGTGTACCTACTGTACTCATGGAGACAGGACGGGCAGCAAATGCTACAAGTGTGACTAGTGCACCTACTGTACTCATGGAGACAGGATGGGCAGCAAATGCTACAAGTGTGACTAGTGTACCTACTGTACTCATGGAGACAGGATGGGCAGCAAATGCTACAAGTGTGACTAGTGTACCTACTGTACTCATGGAGACAGGACGGGCAGCAAATGCTACAAGTGTGACTTGTGCACCTACTGTACTCATGGAGACAGGACAGGCAGCAAATGCTACAAGTGTGACTTGTGCACCTACTGTACTCATGGAGACAGGACGGGCAGCAAATGCTACAAGTGTGACTAGTGTACCTACTGTACTCATGGAGACAGGACAGGCAGCAAATGCTACAAGTGTGACTTGTGTACCTACTGTACTCATGGAGACAGGATGGGCAGCAAATGCTACAAGTGTGACTTGTGCACCTACTGTACTCATGGAGACAGGACGGGCAGCAAATGCTACAAGTGTGACTTGTGCACCTACTGTACTCATGGAGACAGGACGGGCAGCAAATGCTACAAGTGTAACTTGTGCACCTACTGTACTCATGGAGACAGGATGGGCAGCAAATGCTACAAGTGTGACTTGTGCACCTACTGTACTCATGGAGACAGGACGGGCAGCAAATGCTACAAGTGTGACTAGTGCACCTACTGTACTCATGGAGACAGGACGGGCAGCAAATGCTACAAGTGTGACTAGTGCACCTACTGTACTCATGGAGACAGGACGGGCAGCAAATACTACAAGTGTGACTTGTGCACCCACTATACTGGTAACATACAATGTGACTGATTCAGAGAAGAAACTACACAACTGTAGGTTGTGTGTTGAAGGGTTTACAGAGAGCAGTAGTTTAGAGAAACATTTGCTCAAACACAGTGCTGAGAGGAAACATAAATGTACTGTGTGTAACTATAGGGCAGCAAAGGCTTCAAACCTCAGGGACCACATGAGAACACATACTGGAGAAAAGCCTCATAAATGTACTGGAGAACAGCTGTATAAATGTACTGAGTGTGACTATAGGGCAGCGCGGGTTGGGGACCTGAAGAGACACATGAGAACACATACTGAAGAGAAGCCCCATAGATGTACTGAGTGTGACTATAGGGCAGCACAGGCTGGAGCCCTGGGGGATCACATGAGAACACATACTAGAAAGAGGCTCTATGACCACATGAAAACACATACTGAGGAAAAGCTTCATAAATGTACTGAGTGTGACTATAGGACAGCAAAGGCTTCGAACCTCAGGGACCACATGAGGACACATACTGGAGAAAAGCCTCATAAATGTACTGAGTGTAACTATAGGGCAGCACAGGCTGGATACCTGAGGCGACACTTGAGAACACATACTGGAGAAAAGCCCTATAAATGTACTGAGTGTGACTATAGCGCAGCACAGGCTGGACACCTGATGAGACACATGAGAACACATACTGGGGAAAAGCCCTATCAATGTACTGAGTGTGACTATAGTGCAGCACGGTCTGGTGCCCTTTATATTCACATGAGAACACACACTGGGGAAAAAGCTGAGAGGAAACATAAATGTACTGAGTGTGACTATAGGACTGCAGAGGCTGGAGACCTGAGGAGACACATGAAAACACATACTGGGGAAAAACCCTATAAATGTACTGAGTGTGACTATAGTGCATCACAGGCTGGATCCCTGAGGAATCACATGAGAACACACACTGGAGAAAAACCTTATACATGTACTGAGTGTGACTATAGGACAGCACTGGCTGGATCCCTGAGGAATCACATGAGAAAACATACTGGGGAAAAACCTTATAAATGTACTGTGTGTGACTATAGGGCAGCACATGCTGGATCCCTGAGGTATCACATGAAGAAACATACCATCTGCCATGATCTATGAATATCATATTGCACATGTAATTAGAAAAAGGACATAATGTGAGGAACATTAAGGGCTACCAAACGGCCGTGGGTCGAGGTATTTAACATAAGTTCAATTATAATAATAATGTCCTCGTGAGATAGGAAAAGCATGCAAAAATAGGAAACAATGAAAGATGAGAAAAAGGATGTTTCTTTGCTATAAAAATAAACAATTCTAGAGGACGGACAGACAGTGACCCTAGCAAGCAGATTATCGGTTTTTAACTGAGTGAAAGTTTTTTATTTCTTTTTTGAATTGTTCATGATCCTGTATATTTCGGAGTCTAATAGGTAATTTATTCCAGGTAGAAGCAACCTGGTAATAATAAGAAGATCTGTTTTCTTCCTTCTTTCGTCTAAATAAGGGGAGAATAGGTGCATCGTATAATCTAGTTGCTCTTACGATATTTGGCATATATCCAGTGTTACATAATCTTTTCACCTTAATAAATCCTATTTTGGAGAGAAGAAAACCCATCCTTTCAGAAGTTTATCAGTATTATCAGCATATATAGTTTGTATTTTGATTTGAGATTTAGATCTTTGATATCATTTTGAGAAAATCAGGTACAAAATCGGTCCTAATATAGACCCTTGTGGAACACCACACAGATTAGGATCTATCATTAGACCATTTGGTTTTTTTTTTTAAAAAGACTTAATTTCGACAGCTTCTCCTATGAGTTAACATGAGAACAAGTTTCTTATACAATGAAAACAAGGTTTTCGACTTACTGCTGAGGTGAGAGCTACAACTATGATGTGCAATTATCTAAGGCTATCAATTTAAAGGATAAAAAACGGCTTATGCTAAGTGAGCTAATCAAGCTAACAAGTATGGAATTCAGACAACAGATGAGTAATGATGACAATGATGAAACAAAGGAACAATGACATACATGGTAATTTTAACAGTATTTTGTCGCAGGATTGAAGGACAAGGTTTGGACAGATGATTGGGATTTTAGGGGTGTGTGTGTGTGGGGGGGGGGGGAGTGTGGGTGTTGGTTCAGTGAAGAAGGAGGTGTTTCTTAAGGGCTGATTTGAAGGATTTTTTATCTTGTATTTCTTTGATGGGCTTTGGTAGGTTGTTCCAAAGGGTTCCTCCTAGGTAGCTTAAGTTTCCTCAGTATAAACTGGTAATCTACGCTATCAAAGGCTTTAAGTTTTCTCAGTATAAACTGGTAATCTACGCTATCAAAGGCTTTAAGTTTTCTCAGTATAAACTGGTAATCTACGCTATCAAAGGCTTTAAGTTTTCTCAGTATAAACTGGTAATCTACGCTATCAAAGGCTTTAAGTTTTCTCAGTATAATCTGGTGATTAACACTTTCAAAGGCTTTGCTGAAATCTATAAAGGTAGCTACAGTCATTGTCACTGTTAATATTCATATCATTAATAAATTCATAAAGTGCTTCATGTGTACTTCATGTAAGGTGATCTGTCAATATATGCTTGCAATAAAGTAGTGCAAAAGTCTTTACTTGTGGTGTACTTTTATTGCTTGGCTGAGCGGATCAAATCTGAGAATCACTACATTATAATTATTAGTAGTGGCTTACAAATATCATTTCTTATCCAGGTTTCCGAGAAACCAACTACATCATGTGTTGTTATTAACGACACATAAGCATGTCGACCCGTTTGTCATTTCTTCTGTAATTTTAACAAAAGGCAAATAAAAGACTTTCTATTCTATTCTATTCTATTCTATCAATACTGCAATTTAATATATCTTGCTTAAACTGGTGAATTTTCGTTGATAGGGATCTGACATTGAGATGTGTTATCTTTAGACCTTTGTGCTTATGTATAGTAGGAAGAGGCATTAGTTGCAACGGTTATCGTCGTCTGCTTAATATATACTGAAAAAACATGAGACATATACCCATGAAATTATGATCTTGGATAGTTTCAATATTCAGGTAGTTTATTAGACAATATCAATTGATTATGATCACCACTTCAAATTGTAACGATTATCGTTGTCTCATTTGATGCATCCAGAAGGAAATGAAGTATATACCAACATTATTCTTTTATATCTTAGATATTATGTTACTCAGATCATTCAGTAAACATCACCATTCAGCTATGTAATCATCAATCTAGGTTTAAGTTGCCACAATTATCGTTGTCTTACTTAGTATGTACATGTAATGGTATAAAGGTCGATTTTACATGGATTCATTCCTGATAATTAGTAGCAACGAAGTAAATCAATTTCGATAAGGTCAGTACATTACCAATGATGTAGTTGCAGTCCATTCATTGAAGGCATGAAAGAGGAACGGATGATTTCCAGCGGCAGTATGAGGCAAAGTTTAGATCTTCAACATAATAAGGCAGATTAGTTCATTTCCTTGGTCAGTAATATTATTATTACATCAGGTAGATTTGTGTACCAAAATCAGTGGACCCATCAAAGCAGGAGGAGCACCATGGCAGATGTGGTGTAATTCCTTGGCTTGTCTACTGAATTAAAGGGAACACCATAATACCTACAGATCAAGGCAGAAAGGACTTTAGGATTGACTTCTTTGACTTTTCCACTGTCTTCTTTCAACATCATGAAAGTCTTTTTAATTACAATGGGCAGTTAAATGTGTTTAAGTACAAGTAGTCCATTTCAATTGTTCATATCATATCAGTCATATCTTGACTTAACGATGGGCTATCTCTACTTTTCTGACTTTACGAACAACTGTTATGACTTTACAAACAATGATTTTGACTTTACGAACAATTATTTTGACTTTACAAACAACTATTTTGACTTTGCATGAGGCAAAAAAACCCCACTATATATGATCAACTTATCAGTAATGAATTATATACTAAAAATATGGAATAAATGTATATAAAAAATAGTGAAAGCAGAAAGTAAATGAACAGTTACGCTAATCAGCTGAGCTAGCCTCGAAAGATACTTTAGCAAATGGCAGTAGTATGTTGTCTTGTATAGAGTTAATATAGCTTCATTATAGTTCTATTTATCAAATAGATGATTAGAGAAATTCTCTTACAGGTGGGCATACGAAACATACTGGAGAAAAGCTGCATGAATGAACCAAGTGTGACTATAGGGCAGCACAGGCTGGAGCCCTGAGGGAACATATGCTGTACTGTTAATGACTTTGTATAATGACTTCAGGTGTAGCAGGAAATACCTTACAAAATGGTAATTTAGAGATTCATTGTTATATTATTGAATATAATGTAAGGGAAAAAGCAAGTGGACACGGCGGCTTCTTGATGTTAATGTTTATTCTGTACGTGAGCGTGGGCGTGACCCACCCCGACGGGCACTCAGTGCAATTGAGTGTGATAGCACTGTGATCATTTTGTGATTGGCCGCAAACTAGTGAAGTGTGATACTTATAGCTTTGAATCACAGTGAAATGGACATCCCATTAGCAACCATTATGTGAAATCCATTGCGTCCATTTCCTCCCGTATTGTTGTTGGTCTCACACTTGTGTTGGATCAAGTTCTCATTCATATTCATTTATGTTCATATTAAATATGTGTTAATCAACCAATTTTATCTGCAAATACATGTATTCTTCAAAAGTCAATAATAGGCCTATAGGTGTGATCTCAATTGCGCATATAAGGCGCAGTCAAAATCACGCCTAAATACTCATCATAATGCAGCCATAACGGGACCAAATACCTGGCACTGCTCACTGAATTAAAAAAAATATAAACCAATTTCATTGATTTCTGTAAATGACGCCCACCTTCTAAGATGTGTTCTGCTTTCTGAACTCAATAACCACTGTTTGGGGTTAGTATTTAGCTTACACTGAGCCCACACCACCATTTTATGGGTGAGCGAAATAAGGTGTGAATGCAAAGTGTCATATACATGTGTGTGCGACATTTGGGCTGTACTGGCTTCCTGAAGTCAGACAGGCCTGATTTTTCGCACAGAGAACGGCTACTATATGTTGAGATTAAATAATGAAAAGTTGGACACTTTTATATAAATTCAGTCATTGAATTTTATGTGTGGGAATAAAAGTTTTCAGAATCGTCGTGGGCTACTAACTTTTATTTTTATCAAAATATACATATATGTGCATCGTTTGTCTACAAAATTTAATACTAAATGCAATTCGATATTAATGTTTTGTCTAAGGGTATTTCATTATTCAGCTGAAGGAATATATTTTCTAAATGCGCTTGTGTATCATATTCAAATTCCATAATTATTACTTATTTTCTAGCCTGAAAAAGCACTTTTATTGCAATAGCGGCAAAGATGCTGGCACAAGAACTTTTAGCATTCAAGTGACTGGGCTGAGTGCCCTATGCAATAATTTACGAAATCGCCGCCTTGTGTATCAAATCTTCAAAATATCACTAGTATTTCATGCGTACACAGTAGCAAGGTATAGGGTTGATGGTTTGGCTAAAGAACTTTGAAAGTATGGTTCCCACAGCCTCATTTTTGCCAAGGAATTCAAATAAAATGGTTATAATCATGTGTGATCATCCCAAATACAGGTCGTAGAGAACCTAGGCTGGAAAACCAAATGATCCCCAATTGGGAGAATTACTCATATATATTCATCTCCCCTAAATAAAAACTAAATGCAATATAGTATTTGTATTTCATTTCATTTTAAGCTAATAACTATTGTAATTATCACACACATATTCCAAAAACATTATGTTCTACGCCTACCTAATTAATTAGAATTATTATGATTAAATGATTATTATGTATTTTGAGAATAACAAAAATGTGTGCATGTGTAGAAACTATTTTTGGGTGTGATCTAAATTGCGCATATGATGCGCATTAAAAATTGCGTCCAAATACTCATTATTTCATTGTCAGCAGGTGGCGCAACTGGTAACTGGGGTGCATTTACAATTTCTTTTACAATAAAATTGCAGCTACTACACTTGTGTGGCATTTATACCACAATAGATATTCCACATCATGTACATATAGGTATTTTATACGTGACATACCTCAATAGTTTCTCTGTTTAATTTAGTTGTTTGATGTGGAAAAATGTTTTGATCAAAATACCCCCCATCATTGCATGCTTCATTGGCTGAAATAGACTGGCCACTCTGATTTCAAGTAGAACTGGACTAACCCTTCCCAGCAATGCGGATGCCTAACAGGTTGGAAATAATGATTAAATAATTGATGTATTACCATGAACTATAAGTTATGAGTAATTTCGAATTTAATCTGCAAATAAAAGCAATGTAATAACGTGAAAATTATGCACAAAGTATCCTGCTCTAAATGCCATGAGAATTTGCTAATTTTTGCATTTATATTGCGTTATACCCTTTGCGTGACCATCCCGCAATGATTGCGCAATAATTATTGCGTGAAAAGCGTCCACGCTCATCACGGAACTCTTGCGATATGATTGTGCATCAAAAATTGCGTAGAATTGCGCTCATTTGCCCGTCGGGACGCGACCAAGCGCGCATGCGCTGGCTTGCATATCTAGAATAGTAGGGGGGATACTACCCAAGATAATAAGAAGGGGGAGTATACTACCAAAATAGGTTTTAATTATACATGCGTACCTATATATAGCATCATGTTGTGGGAGACTTTAAAGCCGAAACACAATATAGGAATCCAAAGATTTTTTTTGCAAATAACAGAAACATTATGGTCATAGGAGTACTTGTGCAGCATATTTTAGTGATCGTTATCATTATTTACAAACAAAACCATCAGAAAAGAAGTCACCTCCTCTCTTACAAGGAGGCAGACATGTTGGTGACCAACAGCGCCACTGGTGTTAATTTATGTTATTGATGACGTCACTGAACCACTAGGTGTGACTGGTCACTCTACTCAAACAAACAAACATTGGGGTGACAAACTCCTCACCCCTGCCTCACCCTTACCCCCAGTAGCTTTAACACCTTTCCCAGCATTTGTTTATGGGTTATTCAGACTCAAAGGCAACCTGTTGTGCAATGCTTGTCATTCGTTTATACAAAAAACTGACTTAAATCAATTGGAAAATGATATGTCCAAGACAGGGGTAAAGGCCTGTGCCTCGTTCTGAGTTGTGGTTCAGATACGTCATCAGAGGTCACATGACTTACAGCAATGGCGGCCTCCATACAAGTTGTCTGCTATAATTAATTCCATGTAAAATAGCTCCCCACTTCTTTAATAGGTGAGAATTACATAAAATATATAGATGAGGTTGTTGGATACGATTTCCCCGCCCAGAAAATGTATACATGATATCCTATGAAGTTTCGACTTTAACCTAAATCACTCTGACTCACAACTGGAGAAACTTAAAGCTATACAGCAAAGTTCAATGAAAAAAAACGACCAATTGCCATAAAACTCTCAGGGAATCCCGGCTTGTTCCTTATTACAGAAGAAACAAATGATGAAAAGAAGACATATTTATGCCTTAGTTTTTTTGATAGAGTCACTTAAACAACTGTGGTTAAGTTTGAGAGTCAATGAGAAAATGTTTTTTGTTTTTCATGTTTTACGGAAGAATACAAAATTTCCAGTCCAAATTACTTTAGATTCGCTACACTTTATGTGAGATCATACCCCTCAAATTAATGAAAGAAAATTTATATCTTGCCCCAATCAAAAAAAAAGGTAAATCCTATGTTAACCCTGAGTTTGGGCGTGCTGGAGGACCTATTGTTAGAAGCGGTGGTCCTTTTCTGTATGTTCTAAATAAAAGTTATATATATGTAGTGGATATGAGGTTCGACGCAATTCTAGTCTGACTTGTTGTTGTTTTAGTTATTATATAACTGGGTCGGCCTTCAAGGTTAAGGTTGGAGCAATGCTCAATCAACCTTTCAAACCTTTCGGATGTGTTCCGTTCTTATTCTGAATAAAATGTCAAGCTTTACCCTATTTACAGGTTGCCTATCAACTATTATTCTACACCAGAATGTGTGCTGTATTACCAATTGTTGATGTATTGCATATCTCCTGTACCACTTATTCATGTATGATGTGTATGTTGGTTGTCTACATGTACACACCTTGTTTTTGTACAGATTGTATTTGTGACTACCACTTGTCCTTCATTGTCTTGGTTTGCTGGTCTGACCTTGTACCATATGTTACAAGTGCTAAGGGGGAAATAAAGCTACAGAAACAGAGATCGTTGTCCAATTTTACTTTCCCTTGGTTGAGAGGGATATCACACCTGGGTTGTCTGGTAATAACACGGTTATCGCTGACCTTTACTAGAATTTGGTGACCTACTTTATAATGGAGCGAACAAATCAGACTTAAATAAATTGCAACAAAACTCAGCGAGAAGAATCATAAAGAAAATGGAAAAAAGATCAAATACTGATCAAGTGCACATAGACTTAGGCCTGGAAAAACTAGAACATAGATATTAAAGAAAGGGTTTGGAGTGGAGTAAACTAGAAATACATCAACTCTTTACCTCTTAATTTAGGATGTCTTGTGTTTAAATCATTCGATAGTATCCAAATAACCCCACAAAACAATGTAAAAGTGTCTGAATTGTGGCAATAGCCACCATTCAAGGGGGCCGCCATTTTGGGGATATCTCCCATGATTCCCTCTTAGTTGTGACATCAATTGGGCTCACAGTGGTTTGTTTACATCTGATCATCAATCCTATACTGGCTTCACAGCTATAGGATCGTAGATCTGAGGGGGACACTCACACCTAAAATTCTGCTATTTGTCTCATCATCATGGCATTGTGGAACAACATCCCTTCCTGCCTTTATTATTGCTAACTATAAAATGGGTTTCTAATCTAGTTTCACAGTATTCCTCACGCTCATAGTGCTTTCCATCTCCAAGCATCATCATGCATCCATTGCCTGAGAGGGTGTGGCAAATGTACCATGCTCCCATTCCCTTTCTCTCCCCTGGAGCCCTAAAAATTCCGTCAGCATTTGAGACATCTAATAGTAATAATTACAATATAAGGACTCAAATCTATAGCTGAATATCTTTGATGCTAGTTGTAATTCTCACTCACTATCAGTGTGGGGCTTCAGTCATTGCTCTCACCATGGCCATTGCTGTGGAACTGGGTCATGGGTCACATGATTCCCAGCCATAGTGTGATTGGCCAAGTTCCCCTACCCACACTGCATTGCAGCAACATGGCGTTATAAACAAGAGCTACATGACAAACATCTACAACATGTTCCCCAATGAATAGGAACATATAGACAAGGAAAATATCACACTAGTACTAGGGCAAGCAAGAATAATGTATTATCTGTCTAAACAGTGGGCGAAATTAGTGTGTCAACAATTCTATAGCTGTAAATGCATAGATTCTAGGTTGTGTTGTTGTTTGGGGTTATCTCTTGTGCGAGTTTGCCGCCTGCTAGGAGCCAGCCAATCACAGGCCTTCCTTGTTGCTAGTGTATAGCAGATTCATGCACATTTTGGACTCAGAGGAAATGCGCCTAAAATATGTCACTGGAGGAGAGAACATAGCAGCCTCTACAAGGGAAAACAGTTCCCTTTTCTCTCTCTTATACTGGAATTAATTGGATACTAGGGAACAATTTACCCTAAATACATCATTATCAATATGGTAAGGAGTTCATGTAGAGCTATTTTATCCCAGGCTGAACTGTTTCTTTAAGGCTCATCTACTAGAAATGGGGTATAAGGGAGGGGGGGGGGGGGCATGTCATGACATTTTTCACAAACTTTCACAAGACTTTTAGGAGGTCATACACTATCTTGCACAAGAATCTTTCGCAAATTCTCACCTCCCTGCCCCAGTGGTTCATTATGAACGGTCCCTTAGATCTTGTAGCAAGACACAGGAACACGCTAAAGCAAGAGTATTGGATGGTTAACGCTTAGCATTATAGTTATATATAGGTGAAACACAGTGAGGGCTCCTGAGGGGGGTATCTAATTTCTCTTGTCGCTACCAAAAAATGGCAATTGTCGTTTGTCCCTAAGGAAATTCTTCTGTCGTTTGTCGCTATATTTTCATAAAACAGCCGAATTTTTGTCGTTAAGGACTATTAAGGTCTTTGTCGATTTGTCAGGCTAAGAAAGTATCTTTGTCATTTGTCACTAGTTGCCTTTGAAATTTGTCGATCTAAGAAAGGGCTGTGTCGATTTGTCGAATTAACCCCTCAAGAGCCCTACAGTGAATATAGTCACCATAATCAAGTTATAACCATGCATGGTCTCACTGCTACTTTATATAAGGTATTTTTTTAAAAAGGCTTTTATTCATGTTAGCCTACAATCTTGGCTCTTACACTTTAATAATGGCACAACCAATACACATTTATATTATATAGTTGTTTTGTCTTTTCTTTTCTTTCTGCTTCTGTGCCAAAGATACATAAATAAAATATAAACAGTACTTTGAAAACAACCGGGCAAATAAAATCATATAAGATATTAATGTTATGAGAATTTACAGATCTTTGTATTGTTCTTTAATATTGCTTTTTAATCTATTTGATGCCTGAGTACCTTTATACATTCTCATATCTTTGGTATATTATCAAAAAATGACTCCCTTCTTCCATGATTAATTGCTATTCCTACATAATATGGTGTCATTACAGTATATCATCGATGAATGACCAACTCCTCCCATCATTAGTTTATGATTGACAGACCAGCCCAGGTTATAGTGTGCGACACATTGAACTGCTATGTTGGGGTACACAGCGCGCACTTGTGCTACTCCCACTAGGCTCTGCTAGCTGCAGCACGCTACTGTTGTCGTCAGCTCGTAGGGCCTACCCTCGCAGTGCTGCATAGTTTATAAATATTGAACAAACAGCAATTATTGTACACACAAGTTCAGCCTACAACCAAAAGCAAGAGTGAGGAAGGATCAAATGTAAGTCTGATGTCTTTATTTCTCCCCTGTTGACACAGTTAGAGCCGTAATGATCGGTTCCCTATTATCGCCCACTCAGGTAAAGGGCGGACCTAAAACCTCTCCTGTTATTTTATAATTTCTAAATATTTATTTTCGTTCTATTTGAAGTTTTGATAATCGATACTTATTCGACTTTGTAAATTTTTTTATACAGCAAGACATGATTATTTGTCAAGACCAAAGCTCACGGGATTTACCATGCTACACTCTGTTCGAGACCTACTTAGAACGACCCAATGGTAACCCTACAGCAAGCTGCTCCAAGTAGATCTCGAATAGAGTGTAGTGTGCTTGGCGCGCTGTGTCTATGTATTCACTAAACATAAGAGTTAATGACAACATAAATAGTTTTAGAAACACCCAAAATAAGCCAAATTAGGTGATTTAACGATAGAACCAGATCCATACCATTTGTGTGTGTGTGTGGGGGGGGGGGGGGGGGGGGGGCTGACACGTAATTTTGGAACATTTCTTTATTCAGGAGTAAATAGTGGCATGTGCCAACCTATTAATCTTTAGTGACTCACTAGGGTCAGACCCTGTCTTCTGTATAGCTCTGCCTATATGAAGCTTGAAGATATTATTTCTTTTTATTTAATAAGCGAGCATTACATCTCATCTCTCGTTCTACCTATCATACCCCCAATACACAATCTCTGACGATTAATGAATGCTATAATGTGTAATATAATCCAGTTGATTGTCCCTGGTTAATAGTACTCTGCCCCCTCCTTCTTGTCTGTATCTATAGATCTTGGCCATAAGGAATATCCAGGTCAAAAAGAATTTAAATTTAAATTTCCCCTTCCCGATATATCCTGGGGGCCGGCTTTTAATGGAATATAAAACCCAGGCCGTTGCCATTATAGGAAATAACATATTGTAGTGGGTTTGGGTAATATGTGTGGGACATGAAATGTTCCCTTCTGTTGTTGTGTGGTGCTGTCCGCTGAGGTTGGTACATCTGTACTAATCCAGGGGGCAGTAGCAGTGCTTATGACCACATATACGATTTTATGTGAGTCTTTCTTCTCTCTATTTCATATTTAATCTTGTGTATGTCACCTTTTATGTGTTTGCCAAATAACTGACTACTGTATTTGCCTTGTTGTTCTTTACTATTTGTATCACCCGTTTTACTACTGTACGTAACCACTTTACCAAGTCGTAGACACCATATTTGTGTTGGTGGAAAAGGCTAGAGGTGGCTGGTCCACCTCTACCATGACAAGTTGCTGGGGGAGCTTGTCCCAAGTTGGAAATAAACGGATAGTGCAAAAGGTCTTTCCTTGTCGTGTGTCCTTTATTACCTTAGCAGAGCGGATCAAATCTGAAGATCAAATCTGAAGATTAAATTCATAGTATTAACTTGGTTTACTTGGTAACTTGGTTTACTTGGTAACTTGGTTTACTTGGTAACTCTTGGTAACTTTTTTGAAAATTCCTTGTCCACACCAATGCCAGCGAGGATGCTATATGGTAAAGTATGCTAAAGTAAGACGCAACGTCTCCTAGTTTATGCTACGTTGGCAACGTGTCCTTCACAACGCTTTTTCCCGCATTGAGAAATGTAGTAAGGGAAGATCTTAGAACTGTTTAACTTGCAATAATAATAAACTGATCAACTCTTTATATATTTGCAGGGTTTAAGAAGTGGGAGTGTGACAATGATGAGTGCATTCACCCGTTAGCATCTTGGCTGTTGGCACATAGACATACTCATGGAGACAGGACGGGCAGCAAATGCTACAAGTGTGACTAGTGCACCTACTGTACTCATGGAGACAGGACGGGCAGCAAATGCTACAAGTGTGACTAGTGCACCTACTGTACTCATGGAGACAGGACAGGCAGCAAATGCTACAAGTGTGACTAGTGCACCTACTGTACTCATGGAGACAGGACGGGCAGCAAATGCTACAAGTGTGACTAGTGCACCTACTGTACTCATGGAGACAGGACGGGCAGCAAATGCTACAAGTGTGACTTGTGCACCTACTGTACTCATGGAGACAGGACAGGCAGCAAATGCTACAAGTGTGACTAGTGCACCTACTGTACTCATGGAGACTGGACAGGCAGCAAATGCTACAAGTGTGACTAGTGCACCTACTGTACTCATAGAGACAGGACAGGCAGCAAATGCTACAAGTGTGACTAGTGCACCTACTGTACTCATGGAGACAGGACAGGCAGCAAATGCTACAAGTGTGACTAGTGCACCTACTGTACTCATGGAGACAGGACAGGCAGCAAATGCTACAAGTGTGACTTGTGCATCTACTGTACTCATGGAGACAGGATGGGCAGCAAATGCTGCAAGTGTGACTTGTGGACCTACTGTACTCATGGAGACTGGACTGACAGGAAATGGGGCTTGTGTACCCTCTGTACTTATGGAAACTATACGGATGTCAGAAGGCATGGTGCATCACAGTGTGACTCATACAGGGGAGTCAGGATGGGCAGCAAATGCTACAAGTGTGACTTGTGTACCTACTGTACTTATGGAGAAAGGACGGGCAGCTAATGCTACAAGTGTGACTGGTGCACCTACTGTACTCATGGAGACGGGACAAGCAGCAAATGCTACAAGTGTGACTTGTGCACCTACTGCACTCATGGAGACGGGACAAGCAGCAAATGCTACAAGTGTGACTTGTGCACCTACTGTACTCATGGAGACAGGACGGGCAGCAAATGCTACAAGTGTGACTAGTGCACCTACTGTACTCATGGAGACAGGACAGGCAGCAAATGCTACAAGTGTGACTTGTGCACCTACTGTACTCATGGAGACAGGACAGGCAGCAAATGCTACAAGTGTGACTTGTGCACCTACTGTACCCATGGAGACAGGATGGGCAGCAAATGCTACAAGTGTGACTAGTGCACCTACTGTACTCATGGAGACAGGACAGGCAGCAAATGCTACAAGTGTGACTTGTGCACCTACTGTACTCATGGAGACAGGACGGGCAGCAAATGCTACAAGTGTGACTAGTGCACCTACTGTACTCATGGAGACAGGACGGGCAGCAAATGCTACAAGTGTGACTTGTGCACCTACTGTACTCATGGAGACAGGACGGGCAGCAAATGCTACAAGTGCTGAGAGGAAACATAAATGTACTGAGTGTGACTATAGGGCAGCACGGGCAGTAGACCTGAGGAAACACATGAGAACACATACTGGAGAAAAGCCTCATGAATGTACTGAGTGTGACTATAGGACAGCATATTCTGGGGCCCTGACGACACACATGAGAACACATACTGGAGAAAAACCTCATAAATGTCCTGAGTGTGACTATAGGGCAGCAGTGGCTGGAGCCCTGAGGAGACACATGAAAACACATACTGGGGGAAAACCTCATATATGTACTGAGTGTGACTATAGGGCAGCACAGGCTGGAGACCTGAGGAGACACATGAGAACACATACTGGAGAAAAGCCTCATGAATGTACTGAGTGTGACTATAAGACAGCACATGCTGGACACATGAAGAATCACTTGAGAACACATAAAGGAGAAAAGTTTCATAAATGTACTGAGTGTGACTATAGGGCAAGAAATGCTGGACACATGAGTACACACATGAGAACACATACTGGAGAAAAGCCTCATGAATGTACTGAGTGTGACTATAGGGCAGCAGATGTTGGACACTTGAAGAGACACATAAGAACACACACAAAAGAAAAACCTTATATATGTTCTTGGTGCGGCTATAGGGCAGCACAGGCTGGAACCCTGACGATTCACATGAGGACACATACTGGAGAAAAGCCTTATAAATGTACTGTGTGTGACTATAGGGCGGCATATTCTGGAGTTCTGACGACACACATGAGATTACATACTGGAGAAAAGATTTTTAAATGTACTGTGTGTGACTATAGGACAGCACAGGCTGGATCCCTGTGGAATCACATGAGAAAACATAGTGGAGAAAAACCTCATAAATGTACTGTGTGTGACTATAAGGCAGCACGGGCTGGACACCTGAAGACACACATGAGAACACATACTTGGGAAAGGCCTTACAAATGCACTGAGTGTGACTATAGGGCAGCGCATGCTAAAGACCTGAGGAAACACATGACAAGACATACAAAGCCTCATAAATGTACTAAGTGTGACTATAAGACAGCAGAGGCTGGAAACCTGAATGCTCACATGAGAACACATACTGGGGAAAAACCTCATAAATGTACTGTGTGTGACTATAGAGCCACAGAGGCTGGAACCCTGAAGAAACACATAAGAACACATACTGGAGAAAAGCCCTATAAATGTACTGAGTGTGACTATTGTACGGCACGGTCTGGAAACCTGAGGCTACACATGAGAACACATACTGGAGAAAAGCCCTATAAATGTACTGAGTGTGACTATAGTGCAGCACAGGCTGGAGCCCTTTATAGTCACACAAGAACACACACTGGGGAAAAAGCTGAGAGGAAACATAAATGTACTGAGTGTGACTATAGGGCATCACATGCTGGCAACCTGAGGGCTCACATGAAGAAACATACTGGGGAAAAGCCCCATAAATGTACCGAGTGTGACTATAGGGCCTCACAGGCTGCAACCATTAGGAGACACATGAAAGCGCATACTGGTGAAAAACCTTATAAATGTACTGAGTGTGACTATAGGACAGCACAGGCTGGAACCTTAAGTATTCACATGAGAACACATACTGGGGTAAAACATACAGCACGCCATTGAACCATAAACATCTCAAAAACAGGTGAAATAATAATTTTACAATGTCTTTTAAAAATAAAAATTTACAATGAACCTTGTCGGCTAGCTATCAGACAGACAGACACAGAGCTCCAGAAAGAAATGAGAGAGAGAACTATTTATTAGGATTAATAAACCAAAAGTACAATAATTAAGAGGAAAAGGTTTTTAGACTTAGCTAACAATTTAAACTAAGGTTAAGAAGATAAAAACACAGCCAGTAAGGAGGCCCGGTGGAACCCTACATATATAGATGGAACAAAGCAAGGGGGAAGTCTGTACACTTGTTAGTGACCAAGGGAGTGTGGGGAGTTAGAGGGCGTTAGCCTGAGATTTTCTGCGCTCCCGAGGGCACTAACAAGTGTACAGACTTCACCTGAGCTTAGTTCCATATTTAGTACACCCCATTAATGAATAAAAGATATAATAAATAAGAATAAAAGAAGTAATTTCAGTTTATGGCGGAGCTACTTGTTGTATGTGGCAAGGATGGCATAATTTACATGTTATGCACCACTTTGACCAAGTGTGGCATACAATGCTGAAGGTATAGGCAACTACAGCACAGGGGTGTAATAAAATACGGACATGTAAATATAGATGTGGTGCTGGCGGGAGTCAGGCTGGTTCTGACTCTGTCCGGTACCATGTTCCGGGTTTCCGGATGCTCTCCCTTTAGGCTCCAGATGAGAGGCCAAGGGCTGTGGTTCTTATATGTTCCAATAGAGGTCGTATTTACCCATTTACCTGCATTTATGACTAATTTTTATGTTTTGATCTTGTACTGTTCTGCATGTCCGTATAGACACCTTTTACTATTGAGATGCTTTGCATTCATATATCTTACTGCCACAAGTTGTAAGGGTTGGCAGAGTCTCTCCGAGCTCCAACCGCGGCAGGTGTGTATGGTATAATAAAGGACTTGGCTGGCGAGGACCGTTAGAACCTGGTTGTGTTGTTATTTGCACTAGTTCCATAGCCACTAGGGTACGCGGAAATAACGAGACACTACAGATGTGTATAACACATAATATAGATGTACTCTCCGCACACTGTAATATTGTCTAAATTCTTGAATAATTAATATGCTTGAAACAAAAGAAATCTCTTTCTATTTCCAACACGTGCCAAGTAGCAGCACAAGTAATTAACAATATGTTGACAACAGAGAAGTTGAGTTGACAAAAGTAGAAAAGTTTAATGTTTATTAACCTAGCAACCTATCTTACACAATGTTGATATACCCCTTTATTATACCTATGGTACGCATTGGAAAACCGTATTACCCTCTGGGCGGTATTTACATTATAATATTGCCCCCTGGCGGAAGTTTTTGTTGAAAAAATAGTCCCATGTTCGCTTCCTTATTTTCTGTATTAAAATAATTATTTTCGTGGAAAAAATACTCGTAATACATCATATGTAATGATATAATCATAATTATAATGATAAACATCTGTAAAATTCTGAATTTATTGCGTATTTAAATAGAAAAAAACCATCCGAAAATGAGTGAGGTGGACCGGAAGTGAAGCTAAGTGAGAGCGTAAACAAAACGAGTGGTGAACAGAGCTCGTTGTCCAACTCCAATTTCCATCGAATCACTCCAATTTTATCGAATTTCCACTTAATTCTTCACCAAAAAACATCAGGAGAGGTATAATAAATACAAAATTGACTCCTGGTCGTATAAGAGGTGGTTATCTCCCTTGGGCTACCCAATTTCGTCGGGTGCTATGCACCCTTACAAAAGTGGTACGCCTGCGGGAGATAACCACCTCTTACACGACCAGGAGTCAATTTTGTCTATTTATAATCTCTGGTGTAAACATTCCCTGGTGAAGGATCAACCAATAGATCCCAAACATTGAATTAAAGAATATATTACCATCAAATACAACTATAGATCCCAAACATTGAATTAAAGAATATATTACCATCATCAAATACAACTATAGATCCCAAACATTGAATTAAAGAATATATTACCAGCATCAAATACAACTATAGATCCCAAACATTGAATTATAGAATATATTACCAGCATCAAATACAACTATAGATCCCAAACATTGAATTATAGAATATATTACTAGCATCAAATACAACTATAGATCCCAAACATTGAATTATAGAATATATTACCATCAAATACAACTATAGATCCCAAACATTGAATTATAGAATATATTACCATCAAATACAACTATAGATCCCAAACATTGAATTATAGAATATATTACCATCATCAAATACAACTATAGATCCCAAACATTGAATTATAGAATATATTACCATCATCAAATACAACTATAGATCCCAAACATTGAATTATAGAATATATTACCATCAAATACAACTATAGATCCCAAACATTGAATTATAGAATATATTACCATCATCAAATACAACTATAGATCCCAAACATTGAATTATAGAATATATTACCATCATCAAATACAACTATAGATCCCAAACATTGAATTATAGAATATATTACCATCAAATACAACTATAGATCCCAAACATTGAATTATAGAATATATTACCATCAAATACAACTATAGATCCCAAACATTGAATTATAGAATATATTACCAGCATCAAATACAACTATAGATCCCAAACATTGAATTATAGAATATATTACCATCAAATACAACTATAGATCCCAAACATTGAATTATAGAATATATTACCAGCATCTAATACAACTATAGATCCCAAACATTGAATTATAGAATATATTACCATCAAATACAACTATAGATCCCAAACATTGAATTATAGAATATATTACCAGCATCAAATACAACTATAGATCCCAAACATTGAATTATAGAATATATTACCAGCATCAAATACAACTATATCCCAAACATTGAATTATAGAATATATTACCAGCATCAAATACAACTATAGATCACAAACATTGAATTATAGAATATATTACCATCATCAAATACAACTATAGATCCCAAACATTGAATTATAGAATATATTACCATCAAATACAACTATAGATCCCAAACATTGAATTATAGAATATATTACCATCATCAAATACAACTATAGATCCCAAACATTGAATTATAGAATATATTAACATCATCAAATACAACTATAGATCCCAAACATTGAATTATAGAATATATTACCATCATCAAATACAACTATAGATCCCAAACATTGAATTATAGAATATATTACCATCAAATACAACTATAGATCCCAAACATTGAATTATAGAATATATTACCAGCATCAAATACAACTATAGATCCCAAACATTGAATTATAGAATATATTACCATCAAATACAACTATAGATCCCAAACATTGAATTATAGAATATATTACCAGCATCAAATACAACTATAGATCCCAAACATTGAATTATAGAATATATTACCAGCATCAAATACAACTATAGATCCCAAACATTGAATTATAGAATATATTACCAGCATCAAATACAACTATAGATCCCAACCATTGAATTATAGAATATATTACCAGCATCAAATACAACTATAGATCCCAAACATTGAATTATAGAATATATTACCAGCATCAAATACAACTATAGATCCCAAACATTGAATTATAGAATATATTACCAGCATCAAATACAACTATAGATCCCAAACATTGAATTATAGAATATATTACCAGCATCAAATACAACTATAGATCCCAAACATTGAATTATAGAATATATTACCATCATCAAATACAACTATAGATCCCAAACATTGAATTATAGAATATATTACCAGCATCAAATACAACTGTAGTGATATTCAATACTCTAGGTGTCATTGTATTTCATACATTGGAGCTGTTGATTAGTTCCACTGAATAACAACAGAGGTCACTACTGTTTGCTGTACTGCTAAGCCATTGCTTTTATATCTGATCAATCTACATGATCAATGTAACTATTACCTATCAAGACTTAGGTATAGAGTTCAATACTATTTACCATAATGTGTCAATATGTGTATAAGTGTCTGTGATGCATTCCTCATCCCTCAACATGTACTATTTCATGATGTTGTTGTATATGTATGCAGTATGTTTTCATTAAACACCATGAACTCTTAGGTAGCTGAATTACCTAGGAGCCCTCTGAGCCTGTGTTTCAGGCAAGAGGCCGGCGGAGGGTTGAGAGAATAAACCTAACATTGGTTGTGCTTACAACATTTGAGTTATGGTTGTTCTTTGCTAAGTCCGAACCTGGGTTGTGTAAGAAAAACACTACAATTGGTGCCGTGACCAATTCTTAGCCTCAACTCCTCTGCTTCTGTTGTCCCAAGAGAATTCCTCCCAGAGGAATTGAGATTTGCTTGGATTTGTCTAGCTGAGAAATCCTTGCATTGTCCCTTGTTGTCCCTTGGATCTGGAATCTTGGATTTCAGAAGATGGATTTTCGGATTTGGAATTTCGGATTTCAGATGGTAGATTTTCGGATTTCAGAATCTCAGATTTCTGATTTCTGGAAGAGACCAAGCTTATGCCTGGGCAGTGGGCTATATGCTAGTGGTAGATCTTTGCTATGCCAATGGGTAGCACTGTGATTCACAATTCACTAGGCACCAAGCTCACTTCATTTCTGGGTATCTGCTTGATCTGAAGGGATGGCAAGATGATGGGACAGAATCTCTCGTTCATTTATTTGAACTATGGGGTAGCAGAACAGAAAAGACTCTGGACTTCCTATAGCTCTTGTTATGGGTTGCTTCTGAAGCTGTAGCAATGACTGGAAATATGCCTCTGGGGATCCTGTAGGTGGTTGTGGCAATAACTACTTCTGTCCCTAAGGTTTTTGAGTACAGTCATTGCATATGCCGGCTTTGCAATCCTGGCAGGGTAGGAGGAAAGGAGGATTTTCCGAGGATTTTCTTAAAAGACCAGGCCAGGGGCCAGGATTTTAAGGAAACCTTGTAAGCCTTGATGGACAAAACTACTTCATAGTACCACAGTCCGAAGGTAATCTATGTGTAGTACAGAAGCTGGAGGTTAGTGCCTAGGCACTGGGAAGTAGGGAGGTCAAGCCAAAAGGGCAACCCCAACCGAAATCCAGAGATACTAGTTCACTGCCGGATGGAAATACCTTTCCTGAGGGAAGATTCGGATACTGCCCCTGGAAGTAAGGTGGGGACAGACCGGATCCCAAGCTGTTGAGGGGTTAATTCTTGTGAAGGAGATGATCTCCCACAAGATTGCCCTAATGCAGAAAGTTTCAGTGTTGCAAAAGAGAACTTTGGAGATTCTGGATTATCTAATAGTCCAGGAGAGTTGGTATGCCCCAGTGGGAGTGGGTGGTCATGGATATTTCATCGGAAATTCTATGATTCCTTTCCTTGTGCACCACCTATGGTTTCGGCTCGTATGGTGTGTGTAATGGGAGAGGGTACACTCATTATCACTTATTGGAGTATGCTTTGTTCGGAGCTACAGGACAGACAAGATTACAGGTTTCGTGCTCAGTGGTCGCAAGGTGACTGAACACAAGGCTGGGTCGATGAATGTCTCGACTGGTTAGGAATGCTATTCTTGGATAGGAAGTGGTATTCAGCTGCATCCAGTGCGGGAATGAATCCAAGAACAAGCAAGAGAATCCTATATGTTTCGTGCTCAGTGGTCGCAAGGTGACTGAACATAAGACTGGGTCGATGAATGTAGTCTTGACTGGTTAGGAATGCTATTCTTGGATAGGAAGTGGTATTCAACTGCATCCAGTGCGGGAAAGAATCCAAGAACAAGCAAGAGAATCCTCTGTGAAATCCTTTGAGGTGAGATGATGGGAGAATAGGTTTAAGGTGACATTGAGAAATCTAGTTACCTAGCCAGATCTCTAACTCTTGCTAAACTGGGTAGTAGCAGTGACTCAGAAACATTGAGATGGGCTATGGGCTATAAGTGCGAGTCAGACCAGGAATTGCTGAAGGGTTTTGCCTTGGGAATCCTGCGTGCTTATGTATCAGGTGACGAGAAATCGCCGTGGCACCCGTCTACAATTCGTCCAGTAGCTGGTGAGAAAATAGAAAGAAATGACAGTTCATAAGAAGTACCACCTGTGAACTGGAGCCGCTGAAGGTCTTATGAGAAGACTACCTGAAACTGGCTTTTGATGAGGATGGTCCAATGCAAGCTGCCAGCTTGCATTCGTGAACCTGAATTTCAGAAGCTGGGGAAGGCAGGTGGGCATACTCTAAGACTGGAAGCTGGTTGAAAAATGGCAGGGAAGGAATGTCCTATGAGGTCCGAGAAGGAGAAGATCAGTACAGGCAGACCCCAGATTGTCCGAAAGGAAAGGAAGGGGAGGAGGTGCTGTAGATCTTTCTCAAACTTCTCGGAAGAAGCGGAAACCTCAAAGGAAGAGGGGGTTGACAAGGGAAATCTGTTGATAAATCTGTGGTTTCCTTAGCTGATCCAGGACCCAGAGCCACTAGGCCTAGGCCAGGTAGGCCCAGGAAGGTTTTATCTATAGCAGATAAGATTAAGTGGTTACAGTCTATGGGAGAATGCGCAGGAGGCCAAAGACCAAGACAGATACGTCTGTTTTGCCAGTGGCACCCCATGTTGTGTTGAATAGGAAGCCTGGTCGGCCTAAGAAACAACCAGCTATGGATGTTTCCATGCCTCCAGTGCAACCTAAGGGAAGACCAGAAAGGCCAAGAAAACAACAAGTTGTTACTCCAAAGCCAATTCTTCTTCACCTAGCCTGGTAAGAGCTCAATGCACGCAGAGAGCTCCAGCTTGGTTACCTACAGATTGAAATGGTACACAGAGAGAGAAATTTCTGAGCTGATTTCTTTCTCGATTAAAAGTACACAACGAGAAGTCCGACGAGTGACATGCCGAATTTAGTTGCTCTGTCCCACATGACATGACATGTAGATTTACATCTATATGACTGGGAGATCCTGGATTCTGGAAAGTATTTGATTTGAACGCTAAGTGTTGCTTGAGCCCAGGCTTGCCCTGCGAGTTATGGCAACTCGGAACTTGCCGTACGGCCAGAATCTATTCATAGTGAATAGAGTGTTGCTTCAGGCTTGGCTGGATAATCAAAGAAATCTAGGATAAATTGCTCTGTGATGTCTCAACAGAGGACCAGCACAGCCAACCATGTTAAAACATGGTCCGCGCTGTAGGAGAACTGGGTGGTACCTGATTAAGAGAGAGCGAGCCATGGGGCCTTGTCGGTATATTCTAGCACTTTTTGTGGACGTAATTAACCCACATGGAGTTTTGGAGGTTGTGGATAAGGGTTCATGACTTGCTAATCGAGATCAAGAGGTAGTTGACCTAGGAGGAGAAGGCGTTGGCCGAAAGCCTTGAGTTTTCGGACGGTGAGGCGGTGACTGAAGCCGAGTTGCGAGTTGCTGGAGGACGGTGCTGTCAACCTCTTGGGGTTGGCAAAACCGTTAGAAGGCCAGGGAGAAGTCAGAGCTCTAGCAGTTCCTGACCCTGAGCCCAGGGACATGTGAGACTGTGGAGGAGGAGGTGAAGGAGAAGCTGAAGCCCGAGGGAATGGCAAAACCCGAAGGTGAAGGGACCCGAAGACTGGGGGTGAGGGTGCCTCTGTACCCGCTCCTCCGCCTGAAGGCCTTCGCCGCTCTCCTAGGAAGCACTCAGTCTGAGAAATGACAGGCCAGGTCATCGGTTCGCATCTGTAGGTCCAGACTCTGACTCTGAGGAAGTAGAATTAGTAGACTCTGAGGAAGTAGAGGAAATTTGAGTCGGAGGTTTGGCCCGAGCTGAGCCTTTAGTGAGTACTGACTTTTACAGAACAGAAATGTGGAAAGTAGGTTGAAATGGCAATTTAACTTGCTTGAAATGTTGCTGAAACTGTGAAATATTCACTCAGGAAAAAAGCAGAAGGAGCTGGGCTTCAGATTGTCTGAGTCTGACAAGGAATCCATCAACTCCAGTCTGAGTCTAGCTTCAAAATTGCTAGAAGTACAGGTGTCTGTCTTCAGACAATGACAACCGTGAAAAGAGACCTTGGACTATCCAGGTCTGAGGGAAAGAAGTGAGCGAGGGGATTCAAGGATCCAAACCATTCTGACGTCTGCCGTTTCAGAAGTGAGCGAGGGGATTCAAGGATCCAAACCGTTGTGACATCTGCCGTTTCGGGATGCCCATGATGTCAGGATGTCTATGATGTCAGGAGTGGATGCCAATAATGACGAGGAATTCCATGCCCACGCCTACCTGGATGTTCCAGTTATCTCCACCTTGGAGCACCATGGACACAGACTAATGAACTCTGACTATAATATATATGTCATGATGCTGATACAATGGACTTGAGAAAATTTGTTTCCATCAAATGTGTTCCAGAATAGTGTTGAGTAGACCTATTTTACCATTATTTACTCTTGTGCTATATATATGTTGGGGTTGGCAGAAGGCTAATCTTCACAATTTGAACTGTTTCTCCAAGAGTTGGATCGCATATTTTGTTTCTCCACTTTCAGCCTATTCATTAGAGATGTTGCAACCTGAAATTGTTTTGTATGTAGAGAGGACACAGAAATGCTCCTGCTTGTCTACTTATATTTATTATTCATGCTGAACCAGGTTTGCACTGTTAATTCTCTTTTTATTCAGGAAAGTGGTGAATTTTATTCTAGAGTATTGCAACTTACAGTTTATGTATTATCCCTTAAATGATTTTCAATTTGGATTTAAAATCTTTAAAAACGAGGGGGAGTATTGTAGTGATATTCAATACTCTAGGTGTCATTGTATTTCATACATTGGAGCTGTTGATTAGTTCCACTGAATAACAACAGAGGTCACTACTGTTTGCTGTACTGCTAAGCCATTGCTTTTATATCTGATCAATCTACATGATCAATGTAACTATTACCTATCAAGACTTAGGTATAGAGTTCAATACTATTTACCATAATGTGTCAATATGTGTATAAGTGTCTGTGATGCATTCCTCATCCCTCAACATGTACTATTTCATGATGTTGTTGTATATGTATGCAGTATGTTTTCATTAAACACCATGAACTCTTAGGTAGCTGAATTACCTAGGAGCCCTCTGAGCCTGTGTTTCAGGCAAGAGGCCGGCGGAGGGTTGAGAGAATAAACCTAACATTGGTTGTGCTTACAACATTTGAGTTATGGTTGTTCTTTGCTAAGTCCGAACCTGGGTTGTGTAAGAAAAACACTACAAAACTATAGATCCCAAACATTGAATTAAAGAATATATTACAAGCATCAAATACAACTATAGATCCCAAACATTGAATTAAAGAATATATTACCATCATCAAATACAACTATAGATCCCAAACATTGAATTATAGAATATATTACCAGCATCAAATACAACTATAGATCCCAAACATTGAATTAAAGAATATATTACCAGCATCAAATACAACTATAGATCCCAACCATTGAATTAAAGAATATATTACCAGCATCAAATACAACTATAGATCCCAAACATTGAATTATAGAATATATTACCAGCATCAAATACAACTATAGATCCCAAACATTGAATTATAGAATATATTACCATCAAATACAACTATAGATCCCAAACATTGAATTATAGAATATATTACCAGCATCAAATACAACTATAGATCCCAAACATTGAATTATAGAATATATTACCAGCATCAAATACAACTATAGATCCCAAACATTGAATTATAGAATATATTACCATCATCAAATACAACTATAGATCCCAAACATTGAATTATAGAATATATTACCATCAAATACAACTATAGATCCCAAACATTGAATTATAGAATATATTACCATCAAATACAACTATAGATCCCAAACATTGAATTATAGAATATATTACCATCATCAAATACAACTATAGATCCCAAACATTGAATTAAAGAATATATTACCAGCATCAAATACAACTATAGATCCCAAACATTGAATTATAGAATATATTACCAGCATCAAATACAACTATAGATCCCAAACATTGAATTATAGAATATATTACCATCATCAAATACAACTATTGATCCCAAACATTGAATTATAGAATATATTACCAGCATCAAATACAACTATAGATCCCAAACATTGAATTATAGAATATATTACCATCAAATACAACTATAGATCCCAAACATTGAATTATAGAATATATTACCATCATCAAATACAACTATAGATCCCAAACATTGAATTATAGAATATATTACCAACATCAAATACAACTATTGATCCCAAACATTGAATTATAGAATATATTACCAGCATCAAATACAACTATAGATCCCAAACATTGAATTATAGAATATATTACCAGCATCAAATACAACTATAGATCCCAAACATTGAATTATAGAATATATTACCATCATCAAATACAACTATAGATCCCAAACATTGAATTATAGAATATATTACCAGCATCAAATACAACTATAGATCCCAAACATTGAATTATAGAATATATTACCATCATCAAATACAACTATAGATCCCAAACATTGAATTATAGAATATATTACCATCAAATACAACAATAGATCCCAAACATTGAATTATAGAATATATTACCAGCATCAAATACAACTATAGATCCCAAACATTGAATTATAGAATATATTACCATCATCAAATACAACTATAGATCCCAAACATTGAATTAAAGAATATATTACCATCATCAAATACAACTGTAGTGGGTCTGGTTATATTACCAATATTCTATTCTATTGTGTGGTGGTGCTGTCCGCTGTGGGTTAGTACACCTGAACTACCCCAGTGGGCAGTACCAGTGAACATGTCCACTCATCAGTATATGTGTGGGGACTTTTACCATTATATTGGTTGTTATGCTCTTTTAAGCTAATCTTCTGTTCTTAACCTTTCTATCAATGTACTGCTATGAGATATTTATATCCACGGACGTCAGTCCGAGAGTCTTTAGTAACATAATGCCTGAGTGCATCTTATCTTTATCTTCTATACTCAATGTCTACTCACACCAGTTTTGTACGAGTCAAGAATAGGGGTGAACCCCAGCTCGAGTTGAGTGAGTTAGGACTAGTGTGTCCCATGTGACTAAATAAAGTCTGTAGAGAGGTTAAGCCTTGTTCTGTCTTTATTTAGCGTGCAAGCGGATCGGATCCGAAGATCACTACAATTGGTGCCGTGACCAAAGCTTGCCTTGGGATATACTTTATGATAGAGAACTAGATTTATCTAGGTTCCAAGTGGTTTCTAGTAATTGGAAAATAAAAGAAACAAAACAATGGGTGATAATCGACCCGTGGTGGACGTTGCAACTCAGATTTCGGACAATCTGCAACGGACCAAAGCCGTGACACCTCCGAAAGGTGGTGACATGGTTGGCATTGGTGCGAGAGCGAAGTTGACTTTACCAAATACTGCTCCTGTTGTTGGAACTACAAATGTGGTTCCTTTGACTTTGGACCAACCTTTGGCACCGCTTGGCGGTCTAAGTTTGGATAATCCAACAGGGGGCCTTGGTTTGGAGAATCCGGAAGGGGGTCTGGCTGGTACGGACGTCTGGATGGACTATAGACAACCTCTCCGTCATACGGAATCCGAGGATGACATAGAGTTAACAACTCTTAGAGAGCAGGCGAAGAGTTGGCGGAAGGCTTACGCCAGCTCTCACCAGCAAATCATCGATCAGCGGAATACGATGGAGCAACTTGCTCAGGAAAACGCGGATTTGCAGGCGACATTGCATGATGTGTCCAAAGATGCGCGAGCCACCACGAAGAGACTCATGATTGAGAATGATAAGTTGAGGACGGAGGCCTCTAGAGTGGATGACCTTTCTAGGCTCCACAATGAGTTATTGGAAGAGACTAATGCTGCAGAAAGGATTGCTCGGACTCCTCTTAGGCTTAGGCAACCTGTAACGTCCACGTTTGCGGACACACAGGGAGCTGTAGCTTATCAAGAGGGAGACTCGTTCAAGCTTATGACTCCAAGACATTTTGGAGGTCTTAGGCATGTAACGATCCGGGAGCCCTCTGCTGTTGCTGTTTCCTCTCCAAAGGAAGTTCAGGAAGTTGAGAAGAAGGTAGAACTAGCCGCCATGTCTAGTATTAAGAAGCCTGCCATTACTGGAAATGATTCTTACATACGCGGACAGGTGGTGAATGAGACGTATGTCCGAAAGGATAGTGGTAGGACTACTACCATCACTGGGATACCCACACCAACTGTTAATCCGGTTGTGGATACTGCTGGTGCTGGTACTACCACTGTGAGTTTGTCTCAGGATGTTCTGTCCTCCACAATCAACTTACCTCGACCGGATCCGGGCATTGCTTATGCCAATAAGTCCCTAGTTCAGGGATTGACATATGTTGGTCCGGACCCAACCCGTGCTCCGTTCAGTTACACATTCTACAATGATGAGGACCACGTTGAGCCACGATTAGGTACCATCAGATTATGGGATTCTACAAAGGATTCGTGGCAGCATCATCTGGCAGAGATGAAAGTATTGGCTGAAGCCCATAATTGGACGGATGCAATGTTTTTGAGGCAACTCAAGAGCAGTTGTAGACGTCAAATTGCGGCTTTGGGGGAATTGCCCCAGGGGACAAAATTGCCGGACTTGGTAGCTCATTTGGAGACCAACTATGGTGATTATTGTCAGGAAAAAAGAGAAGCTGAGTTCTATGCTTCCAGACAAACCCCTGGTCAGAATGCTAGGCATTTTGCCAATGATGTAGCAAAGGCTGCACGCTATGCTTTTGGTATCCATTTGGACAGCACTATGCGGACTTTGTGTATCCGGACATTTTTGAAAGGTTTGACTGACCTTAAAATGGCGGAATTTGTGAGGTTCAAGCAACCATATGACTTGAACCAAGCTGCACATTGGGCTGTAGTGTTCGAAAGCTGTACTATGGATTTGGCCACGGTTCAGACAACATCAGTAGAACCAAAGAACTCCTCGAACCTTGCCATATCCGCACCTCCTGGTGGTGTGGCAAGTAAAAAGGCTCAGAAAGCCATTGCCCAGATGATGGAGTTGCTTGATAGACCATCGGAAGTTCAACCTGAAGTATCAGCTTCGGACGATATTTCTGATTGTATTATCCAGGCAATGCAGGCATGGCAGATGAACAAAAAGTCCGCTCCTAAGCCTGGACCAGCTGCTCCCTCTACAGGTGGTGGGCAGAGAAGGTTCAGACGATGGAAGCCGAACAATGGATGCTGGTTTTGTGGTGAGGACGGACACATCGCTTCAGTGTGTCCAACGAAACAGATCATCCTTGGGCTAGCTCCCAAGTCCGGTGCATCAGCTAAGGACTCGGGAAACGCGGACAGACCCTCATAAGGAGCGTGATGGGGGTCGGGGAGAAGACGCTTCACAGTGCCACAGTCCGAAGTGAAGCTGAGAGTAGTATAGGAACTGGAGGACATGCCCAGGCACCAGCTAGTACGCCGGAGATTACACACCAAGGTGATCCCCGTCCGAAGACTGGAGATTCTAGGTCGCTGCCGGAAGGAAAGCTCCTACCTCAAGGCTTGTTACCTTGTGGTGATTCGGACTCTGCCTCTGAAGTGAGGTGGGGACAGTCCGGATTCCAAGCTGAACGAGATCAGTTAGTGTTGGTCAAAAGTGGATCAACCGAACCTGCTCAAGTTCAGAAAGTTTCTGTACACAATCAGGGAACTTTGGAGATCCCTACTAAATTGCTAGTACGGGAGAGATGGTATGCCCCTGTGACAGTAGGTGGGGGAAGTGGACCTTTTTTAGTTGATCCGGGTGCTACTACTAGCTTGATCACTAAGAAGTTCTACGATTCCCTTCCAAATCCACCACCAATGACTTCGGTACGGATGATGTGTGTGATGGGTAATGGGACACCGATAGTCACATATGGGAGCGCGCTTTGTCCCTTGAAATTAGGCGACCGGACTTACATGATTACTTGTCTTGTAGTCAGTGGTCTACGTGGTCCTGAACGCGGGATACTTGGTGCGGATTTTTATTTTGTGCACCAATGTAATCTGGATTGGTCAGGGACTTTCCACTTGGAAAATTTCGGGTATTCTGTACCGTGTACGTTATGGAAGAAGCCTGTTAGCAGTATTGAAAGTCCCTCTGTGAAGGCAATGGAAGTGGAAGACGTAATTGTTGGGAGAGAGGTGAAACTTCTTAAGGCAGTTGTCCTCAAACCTAGATCAGTTACTATGGCCAGACTTGACCTTGGCAGTGGCTCAGTCACATCGGGTGGATTGATGTTCGAGCCAGACCAAAGATTGTTGAAAGACTTAGCCTTGGGCAGCCTGAATACTTATGTAGCAGGCAACGGTTCTCCGGCCGTGGTAGCTTTCTCCAATCCGACCGGTCGCACCTTGAAGATTAAACGACATAGGGTGGTTGGTAAAGTGTTTAGAGTTGATTTATTAGCTCAAGACTCTTTGTCAGATGTTGGGGAGAATGAGGAAGTGATCAGGGAAGCAATCATCAACTCTATACAGTTGCTGGAGTCTCCTATAGCGGATGATGATCTGATCGCTCCTACTCTTCCCATTCCGCCCGCTGCAGAGTGTCCGTTGGCTAAGATGATCAAAGAATCGGATTTGTCCGGAGTCCAAGATACTCGAAATGCTCTGAATCTCTTAGAGGAGTTCCGAGGCTGCTTTTCTCTTCCAGGAGATAAGGCTTTGGGATGTACTCATAAGGTCCGCCATGTTATCAATACAGGTGATGCTTGTCCGATCAAACAAGCATACAGGCGGATTCCAGTTGCTAAACGTGATAAGGCGGAAGCAGAGATCTGGAAGATGTATAGGGAAGGCCGGATTGAGCATAGCAATAGCCCATGGGGAGCTCCTATTGTTATGGTGGCCAAGAAGGACGGGACACAGAGGTTCTGTGTAGATTATCGCCAGTTGAACTCTGTCACGATAAAGGATAGTTTTCCTCTGCCTAGGATTGACGAGTGTGTGGAAGCTCTTGGTGGAAACCAATGGTTTTGCACACTGGACCTCGAAAGTGGATATTGGCAGGTGGCTATGGATGAGGAGAGTAAAGAAAAAACTGCTTTTCTCTCTAGTGTGGGCTTATTTCAGTTCAAAGTTATGGCTTTCGGACTGTGTAATGCCCCAGCTACCTTCCAACGTATGATGGACAATATGTTGGACGGACTCAAATGGAAGTCATGTTTGGTTTATCTAGACGACATTGTTGTTTTTGGAAAGACACTGGATGAGTGTCTCCAAAACCTCAGGCTTGTTCTAGAACGAATCAAGGACTACGGATTAAGATTGAAGCCGAAGAAGTGTGAATTCTTCCGTCGGCAAGTTGAATACCTGGGCCGGATTGTTTCTGGTAAGGGAATTCAAGCTAATCCGAAACAGATTGAGAAAGTCCGAGATTGGCCAGTCCCTACAAATGCTAAGGAGATTAGACAGTTCATAGGGTTTGCTTCCTATTATAGGGAGTTTCAACCTAACTTTGGTGAAATTGTCTCTCCTTTGCAAGATATTGTGACGGCGGCATGCAAGGATAAACGCTATACCAGACCTATAGTGTGGACTCCTCAGTGTCAGGCTGCGTTTAGCAAGGTCAAGGAATTGCTGACCACATCGCCAGTACTGGGATACCCCCGGAAGGTGGGAGATTTCATCCTAGATACGGATGCAAGTGGTTTTGGAATGGCTGGAATCCTCTCACAGATTCAGGACGGACGGGAAGTAGTCTTGGGCTATGCTAGCAATAGTTTGTCTAAATCTTAGAAAAACTATTGTGCTACTAAGCGCGAGTTGCTTGCTGTTTTGACTTATCTGAAGAAGTTCAGACATTACCTTCTGGGTAATAGAAACTTCTATGTTAGGACGGACCACGCCTCTCTCCGTTGGTTGCTAAACTTCAAAGATCCAACTGATATGCTTGCTAGGTGGTTAACTACCATGCAGGAATACGGACTGGATCAAAGCATGATTCTGCACCGGGCTGGGCGCAGGCATGAAAATGCCGATGCGCTTTCTCGCTTGCCAACACGTAAGTGTGGGAGATTGGATTGTCATGATTGCGGACTACATGACGCTGTGTTAGCTGCTGTTACCACTGATGTCCCTTCGGACTCGGATGTTCCCACGGACTCCGGGGGTAACAAGCTACAAGAAGCTCAACAGTCTGATCCCATGATCAAGAGGTTGATTGATATGTTGGACGGCTCAGTAGAAATTCCTTCTAGGGAAGATCTTGCTGGTGAGTCCGATGAATTTCGGACTTATGTTCAACACCTAGGTGAAATGGAAATGAGGGACGGTGTGCTATGCCTCGGATGGGTCCGGCTAGCCACCGGTAGGAAGTACTGGAGGAAGGTGATCCCAGCTTCCATGAGGAAAGAAATTTTCAAGGGCATGCATGGGCCTAAGACTTCAGGTCATTTTGGTGTTTTTAAGAACACTTGGTCGGCCAAGATGAGATATTATTGGCCGGGCCAAAGATATGACCTGAAGAGATGGATTAAGGCTTGCCCTGAATGTTGTACCAGGAAGACCCGTGGGGGAGGAGGAATTTCTCTCCTAAAGAAAGAGAAGCATGGTGACAGGTGGAACCGGATATCGTTGGATATTCTAGGTCCCTTTAGGGAGACACCTAGGAAGAACAATTATATCATGGTGGTTACGGACCATTTTTCTAAGTGGGGCGAAGCCTATCCCATGCGAGACCATACTGCAGAAAGCTGTGCAGAAGTCCTTTTCAAGGAATGGATTCTGAGGTTCGGATGTCCGGTGGCTTTACAGACCGATGGGGCCCCTGAATTCCGATCACAGCTATTGAGATGTCTTTTGGACATGTTAGGGATTGAGAAACTGATAACTCTTCCCTATAGGCCTCAGTCCAACGGACAAAGCGAGCGGCTTAACAGGGTACTTGTTGAGCAGCTCTCTTGTCTGACAGACTATCATAAAGATGACTGGGATATGCTTGCTCCGTGTATAGCTCACGCGTATCGAGCTACTGTGCATGCCAGCACTTTATGTACTCCAAATTCTGTAGTTTTTGGTACAGAACTCGTAGCTCCTATGGATATAGTCCATGGAGTGGGATCTGACGGGTTGGACTTTCCTTGTAAGGTTTCTTATGTGGAGAACCTGAAGCAATGGATGCGGAGAGGACACCAGTATGTGCGGGAAAATCTTGGAGTCTCTGCTGTAAATCAGAGACGAGATTATAACAAACGTACTAGGCCTCCAAAGTTTGCTGTGGGGGATGTTGTCTATCGATATTGCCCTCCTAAAGCAAACAAGAAATTGGGACAGAAATGGGATGGCCCATTTAAAATCCGCAGGTTCATAGGCGGTACCACCTGTGAACTTGAAACAGCTGAAGGCTTGTTGAGATACCACATTGATTATCTCAAGCCTGCTTTTGATGAAGATGGTCCTATCCAGGCTAGAAACCTTCATAGGGCTCCAGAATTTCAGAAACTGGAAAAGGCAGGTAGAGATATTCTCAGGCTGGAAGCTGGGAAAGTTGTAGCGGGAGTTGAATGTCCGGCTAAGTCCGTGAAGGAGAAGATTACTATAGGCGTCAAGCCTAGAGGTAGGCCGAAAAAGAGGAAGTCCGTTTCGGCCACAGATCTTCCTCCACTGACTAAAGGAAAAAAGAAGAAGGGTCCTGTTAAAGTAGGAAACCAAGTGTTGCCTACTAAGAAACAGACTCTAGGGGAAATGAAACGAAGGCCTGGTAGACCAAAGAAAGGGGGGACGGGGGCAGGAACAGCAGTAGTTGTTCCTCCAGTTCCGCCTAGTATTTGTGTAAAAACCAAGAAGAAACGCGGTAGACCGAAGAAACAAACTACGGACTTGCCTGCTGTTCCTTTAGTGCCTGTGAAAAGAAAGGTTGGGCGTCCGAGGAAAGAACCAGCTCCAGTGGTTTCCTTGCCAACCTCTCTACCCCAGAAAAGGGCACAAAGAAATTTGTTGCCTAGAGTGAGGGACACCTCCCCAGCGCTGGTAAGGGCTCAACGCTTGCGTAAAGCCCCAGTTCGGTTTAATCAGTAAGAAAATTGGTATCCGGGGGGAGAATTTCTGAACTGGTTCTCTCCCACTTAAAAAAGTACACAACGAGAAGTCAGACTTGCAGTTTATTTGTACCGGATAATAATTGCTTGTCACCATTCGGCAATGTAGACTCAGTTCTATTTATGACTGGGAAACGAACATGTGTCTTGGAAAGTATTTGGTTTGAACGATAGAGAAAAGCTAGGCCCAGGCTTGCCCTGCGAGCAATTGTGGCTTGGAACTTGCTGTAAGGCCGGAATCTATTTATAGTGAATAGGTGGTTGCTTGAATCTGTCCTGAGAACCAGAGAAATTTGAGGTAAAACACCCTGTGTAGTCTCAACAGGGGAGAACAGGTTAGCCGGACTGGTCAAACACGTCCGCGCTATGGCTCAGAAGGAGCGCGGGAAGTGATTGGCGCTGCCAACAGCGGTGGCGGTCTGAAGCACTACGCGTGACCACGGGTCTCGCCGGTGTGTTTCACTCCTTTCAGTTGACTTCCGGATTCTGAGTGTGCGACACGTTCTTCACTAAGGAAGAGTTAACTGTAAGTTTTCCAAAAAGATGAACTTGTTGACTTACATCTGTATGTGTTGATATGTAGTTGCAAGAAGGCGACAAGAGTTTCTGGACCAATGTGTACTGTATTCGCTGAGAAATAGTAGTCAGAAATGACTCGGCGGACTGGCGCCGAACACGTTGTGGCCATTTTGGTATGTTTTGTATAGCGAATGAATGAACAAGGGGTGTCTCTATGCTAAACAGACCATTTCTTGTCAAGTCCCGGTGATATTAGCAGGTTACACTCTGAATGCATGTTGGTTGACGAATTTATGTGTTGTTTAGAACTTGGCTTGTTGAATGTGTATACCGGTGGTAGATTTTTAGACCAAGCCACGCCCGTGCTACGTCCGTGGCTAGAAACCAGTTCTGTCTAGGTCTAAAAATATTGTCCCTGAACTGTGCCTTATTTCTGCTGTTGCTACATGTCGTTATTTTTCTATCTGTCAGAACTAGGTTGATATTCTCAAGATGTCTGACCGAGGAAATGATTTGGACCTGTCGGCGTCTGAGGGCGAGTTGTTGACCGACGACCAGGCGGCCGAGGTCCTGGACTCGTTCATGACGGCAGCAGAGAGGGAGGAGACAGGGGACACCACGTATTGGGAACAGAAGGTCCCTACCCCTGCCGCGTTCGAGGTGGACTCGGAGGAGGAAATGGAGGTCGAGGTAAGCGTTGCTCCCTCCAAATCCTCGGACAAGTCGGACAGGTCCGGACGGACCACCCACCAGTCAGCAGACAAGTCCCCGGACCGGTCTGCGGACAAAGCCCGGACTTCCAGGTCTTCGGACAGGAAAGCCGGAACCTCAGGGACAAAGGGTCCCAAGCAAAGTCCTGTAGAGGACAAGTCTGAGAAGAGTCAGGTGCAGGTGACACCTAGAAGATCACCACGCAAGCAGGCCGACCCGGGGAAGGTCTTGAGGGGCAAGGACGCGGACGCCATCCGGACCCGTTCCCATTCTAACTCTCCAGGCAAGAAGAGTTCGGATCGGGATCGGAGCGCTTCCTCAAACCTCAAGGCTAAGCCTGCAGCCGCCTCTCGGCCCAGGGGAGCTGAGTTGGCGAAGGCCCTGCTAAAACTGCCCCAGGCCACTGCTAGCACTAGCACTAGCAGTACGAAGACGCCCGTTTCCAAGCTTCCCAAGATCCGGAAGCTGAAAAGGGTGCATGTGTACCGATCCGAGGCTAGGCGGGTGCAACTGGCCAAATTTGGTTCTCTGACCAAGTTTAAGGCCGAGTTGGACTCAGCAGCTCTGGTTCCCCTGAATCCGAGCATGGATCAGCCCGGATCCGTCCCACCTCAAGCTCCGGAATCTGACGATGAGTCCAAGGAGTTTGATGACGACCAAATGACCCGGTACGAGCAGGTCATTTGGCCAGAAGTGGTCCGAGAGGACAGCCTAGACGCGGGTACTTATGGAAAGCTCACAGGAGTACACAAACTGTGGCAGCCCGGGTTTAGGTGCCCTTTCATGGTGTGCAGGTACCTTCCTGTAAACGAGGGAGGTATCAAGAGGTACCAGACCAGAGAGCGCTTCTTTAGGCATCTCTGTGAGGTACATGCCCCCTATTCACAGGTGTGGGTGTGCTCCCACGACCAGTGTGCCCAGGTTCTAGACCGCCGTGTGGAGTTGGTGCAACACTTCATGAACGGCGAAGTCAAGCAGCACCACCTGAATAGGGAGATTGCCTTGGAGAAGACCAGAGCTGTGATGCCTGTCATCCGGAACAACTCTGCCTTCCTCCGCATGACTTACATGTCGGCCCAGCACTTGAGGGTCACCCGCAGGATGAGGTCGGTTGCGAAACCGTCCAAGTCCAGCGCTTCCTCCTCTACTGCTGGACAGTCCGGGTCAGCCAGCTCTTCCTCTAGCAGCCGAAAAGGGAAGTCTGGAGGCAAATCCGTGGCAAAGAATGCCTCTTCCAGCAAGGAGACCACTGGAGGCACTGAGGGTGCCCAGAAACGCGGCCGGACTAGCTCCGGAGGTGGATCAGGAATGATTTCACCATCCCTTCCTGCAGCCAAGAAGCAGAAGGGCCGCAAGGCGCAGGTGGAGACAGACACCTTGTCTGCCCAGCTGCCTGAGAAGGTAGAGACGGAGCAGCTGGTCCGGGCAGCGGAATCCGAGATCCAACACTGTTTGTTGACTCTCCGGGCTGCTGCTGACGCTGCTCAGCAACAAGTCTCTACCTCAATGGCGACACTGACTGTCCCATTGCAAAAACTGGAAGCCGTGCAGGGCCAAATTGGGGAGAACGCCGCGCAGAAGGAGACAATCCGGACGCAGGCGAAGATCATCCAAACCCTGCGCTTGGCTGTGGCCAAGAAAGATAGCGAGATCCTCAATCTGACGGAAGAAAACGCCAGTCTGCGTGGGGAACTCGCGGAATTCGGCCGCAGCTCCTCTCCTGAAAGTCAGGAGGTGTCCGAGGTGGAAGCGTCCACCCAGTCCGCTTCAGTGTCTACTGCCCGTGCCCCTCAGTCAACTGCTGTTGCTGGCCCGAGTACAGGTACTGTAGTGTCAGAGTCCGGAGACTCTGTCAATGTGAGTATGGACTTGGCTCAGTTTAATCTGCTGTCAAGTCTGATGGCCAAGTTCCAACCTGTGTTGGCCCCGCGGACTACTCCCCCGCCAGTGCAGCGAACAGCTCAAGCGAGCCGAGGGGGCCAAGACCCTTTTGGCCTGATGAGAATGTTTGGTTCGCCCGGAAATGCCATTTCTCCTCTATCCGGGGGAGAAAACGCAACGGCTGTTGGTCCTGAAGTCGGGCGAAAGCCTGCGGACCAGCAGGACGGATCCACGGATCAGCAGGAAACTGGTGAAGGTGTCTCGGACACTGAGAACACTCCCATGGACTCCCAGTGATGCCCGGACCTACCTAGCCTCCGCCGGATGTGGCGTCGAGCATTTTCCTGTACAAGCCTCCGTCGGATGTGACGTGGAGCGTTTCCTTGCCTTACCTCGCCTTGTTGGCTCGTCCTCGGATCATTTCTTCCGGACCCGGACCATGTTCTACCACCCCACGGACTCCCTTTTCGGATTGATGACACATCAACTAAGACTTTTAATGTGAGATTACTCTTTTTTACTGTCGATTCACTCAGAAGGAGGAACTTCAGTCAGTTTCATAAAAATTTTCTACACTGGATTCTGTAAGTTAGTGAGGACACTTTATGCTCCTGAATGTATTTGGTGTTTATTATTACTGCTTTCTTCAGATGTGTGTATTGAACTTTTTTTACTTGGATTTTTAAATCCGTAATCTCTTTTTGCATGTGTGCTTGACGTGTTTGTCACTAGAAATGTGATTTTTACTGCTTTTTACCGAGTTTGTAATGTGTTAAAACTCTTTTTCGAAGAAGGGGAGTATTGTAGTGGGTCTGGTTATATTACCAATATTCTATTCTATTGTGTGGTGGTGCTGTCCGCTGTGGGTTAGTACACCTGAACTACCCCAGTGGGCAGTACCAGTGAACATGTCCACTCATCAGTATATGTGTGGGGACTTTTACCATTATATTGGTTGTTATGCTCTTTTAAGCTAATCTTCTGTTCTTAACCTTTCTATCAATGTACTGCTATGAGATATTTATATCCACGGACGTCAGTCCGAGAGTCTTTAGTAACATAATGCCTGAGTGCATCTTATCTTTATCTTCTATACTCAATGTCTACTCACACCAGTTTTGTACGAGTCAAGAATAGGGGTGAACCCCAGCTCGAGTTGAGTGAGTTAGGACTAGTGTGTCCCATGTGACTAAATAAAGTCTGTAGAGAGGTTAAGCCTTGTTCTGTCTTTATTTAGCGTGCAAGCGGATCGGATCCGAAGATCACTACACAACTATAGATCCCAAACATTGAATTATAGAATATATTACCATCATCAAATACAACAATAGATCCCAAACATTGAATTATAGAATATATTACCAGCATCAAATACAACTATAGATCCCAAACATTGAATTATAGAATATATTACCATCATCAAATACAACTATAGATCCCAAACATTGAATTATAGAATATATTACCAGCATCAAATACAACTATAGATCCCAAACATTGAATTATAGAATATATTACCATCATCAAATACAACAATAGATCCCAAACATTGAATTATAGAATATATTACCATCATCAAATACAACTATAGATCCCAAACATTGAATTATAGAATATATTACCAGCATCAAATACAACTATAGATCCCAAACATTGAATTATAGAATATATTACCATCATCAAATACAACTATAGATCCCAAACATTGAATTATAGAATATATTACTAGCATCAAATACAACTATAGATCCCAAACATTGAATTATAGAATATATTACCATCATCAAATACAACTATAGATCCCAAACATTGAATTATAGAATATATTACCATCAAATACAACTATAGATCCCAAACATTGAATTATAGAATATATTACCATCAAATACAACTATAGATCCCAAACATTGAATTATAGAATATATTACCAGCATCAAATACAACTATAGATCCCAAACATTGAATTATAGAATATATTACCATCAAATACAACTATAGATCCCAAACATTGAATTATAGAATATATTACCAGCATCAAATACAACTATAGATCCCAAACATTGAATTATAGAATATATTACCAGCATCAAATACAACTATAGATCCCAAACATTGAATTATAGAATATATTACCATCATCAAATACAACTATAGATCCCAAACATTGAATTATAGAATATATTACCATCATCAAATACAACTATAGATCCCAAACATTGAATTATAGAATATATTACCAGCATCAAATACAACTTCAAAAATACAAACCTGCTGGAGATATATTTTTAGTGTCATTCGACTATAAATACGTTTAACGTTTAATTATATTGCATTATATGTTGTTTAATGTTATTTACTGAGAGCATTTTACCACACATACCCGCCTACAGATAGTCTTCTCAGCATATCAAATGAAACATTCAAAACAAATCCGACTTACATAATATAGAAAAGAATATTTTGACACTTAAGTCTACATGTATTGCAGGCGGGTCACAGTCTAGCAAGGGATCCAACATATATTCATCTAAGAAATGTAAATACAAGAAATGTCGCATAAGGATGAAAGCCACTAAAACAAATTATACCAAAAAATGAACAAGTACGAAAATCAATCTTCTTTAGAATCTGGTTGAAAAGTTTTTATTTGGCCCATAGGATAATAGATTCAAAAAGTCAACATCATAAGTAATTATTAAAGTAAGTATTAATTAATAAGTAATTATTGATTAATAAGTAATTATTAACTAATAAGTTATTATTAATTAATAAGTTATTATTAATTAATAAGTAATTATTAATTAATAAATAATTATTTAGCGGGCAAGACGAGAACTCCATAGTTTCACGACTACGTACTTGTCATCAAGCAATTACTAAGAGAAACCCACTTGACATGGAATAAAGAGCATAAAAATAACAACTGCGCTCATGTATACTACATGAATGTAAGATTAAACATTGATTTAAAAATGTCAGTGTACCTCCTTCGTCCGCAATGACTGGGGACTTGTTCACTGCAGATTATTACTGTAAGTATATCAGTGAGCTTGCAAACCTACCTTTATAGCCGGAGAATTGCTCTCTTACCGCGATAAGAAAGATGAAAATAAAAGTTTCTAAATCTAAAATCTTAATATACGAACAATTATCCACATTTAGTCACTCACGCGCTTGAACATAGAATATAGGCTGAAGACCAAATGAACAAGAGTCAAGAGGAGAAACACTGGTCGATAGAAGAGCGGGGAATGAAGAATCCATATCGCATGAATCAGTAATTCACTTGGTTGATTAATTGTGTATTGAATGTGTAATGTATGGTCTAATTTGGAGGCGAAAAAGCATAATATATGGACAGCCCCTTATAATTCTATTTGTATTAACTTAACTGCCTAATGAAGTTATTAAAGGTTAAAGGTTAATATCAATAACCAGAAAACAATCGAGTAGATCTACCCAAGAAATTAGAAAATAAAAAATTCTTCAAATCAAATCGAAATACAAGTTTATGGCACAAAGGTTCGAGACCGCTCCTCCCGCGCCGTTCATTGGTGCTGCCATCTAGTGAGGAACACTGGAGGTAGAAATAATAGTTCTTCGCCTTACCTCCAGGTGACAGCTGTGTAGCAGCAAGTCTACAAGTGTGTCGCACTGTTTATATATTCACAACCCAGCTCTGTGGTGGCTTATAGGGAAAATATTGTACAAACAGCAATTATTGTACACAGACGTTCAGCCTACAACCAAAAGCAAGAGTGGGGAAGGATCAAAGGTAAGTCTGGTGTCTTTATTTCTCCTCTGTTTGTATGAAAACATTCGCTCCCTATTATCGCCCAGTCTCAGGTAGCTACAGTACAGTACATTACTACAGTTTACAGCAGAAACAGTAGATGTTAAGACTGGCGGCAGGCGGCGGTGTTTCAGGAATACATTCAGACTTACAGAAGCAACTCAGATAACGGCATGGAGTCAGTTGTAACAATGTTCTCATTGTTTAATGTCTGATTAGTGTATGGGTCGGATTTTCAGAAAATGTACAATTGGCAGCTCTACACATTAAGGAAATGTCAACATTATACAAGCAATACCAGAATAAAGAATAATAAAATAAAATCATATGAAAAAAAGACTAAAAATGATGCTTAAGAAACCCGGGCGTAATCACTTCATTACATCCCAAAGAACATCAGAAAATAAAAAATATTTTTCCCCCAAAATCATGATGGCCTGGGGACCCTTACATATGGGATCTAGTTTTATGATGGCCCAGGGTATATACAATAATAGTAACATTACAAATAGGCCTAAGAGGAACATAATCCGATCCAGTACAGCTAGATCAGAATATAGCAAAAATATTCCAAACAATTCAACAATGGAAAGGGCAAAAGGAACAAGTATCATTTTTAATCACATCAATCTGTTTCGAATAAGCATTGCATGTTAACACTCCATGAAGTATTTTAAATTGAAAAACATGGATTCTTGCTTCTGTCGAAGCCTAATAAGGCAAGGCAAATACATTCTTCCATTGTATTTCTTCATATTTCTCCTTTGACAGATTTAGTTTTTGTTCCCACTTCTGAAATTTTTCCCATTTAGGTTTCAGCTTAAATATCAATTGGTTATATACCATTTTTGCAGTACTCCCGCATAAATTTAATTCCTGAATAAAAGTTCTTGATGATGAAAATATAAATGCTAAAAATGCTCCAGGATTTAGGAAGATCGTATACAATTTTGATGTGAAGAGTTATGTCATGAAAGAGTAGTTTTTGAATGTCTCCTAACCTGGGGCTCGTTTCATAACTCGTAACGGATCTCCGTCAGCAGATTTTAATGATAGTAAATATTAGGATATCTTATAAATATACTTTGAGTTTTTTTATTTCTATTTTTGAAAAAAAAAGTTTGCAATATTTCTTGATGGGCAATTACCGGTAAAGTAACTAAATATATTCCATACGAAGACCTTTAAAACGCAAGAATATATTTCATGCATTGTCCTGAAATATGGTACATAGTTTCCTATGACTAAGAGCGCTAAACCCTGCACAGATCAGAACATTTCAATAAAGAGGTCTTATACAAGAAACACTTGAAAAAATATCATTTTTCGGACTTTTACCTGAAACATATCACATTGATTGATTGATTGTATTCTTTATTTTGTCATGTGATATATTCTAACAGTTGACTGGCGAGAGCTATTACTAATGTCTACGATTCCAAAAGGTCAGGAGAAATGCTCAGTATACAACAGAACAAATATATAACTTACACAATATGTAAAATATTTCGTAACAAATGCAATGAGAAGTAACACAAAGTTAAATAAACTCACAAACTGATCCTGAGGAGGTGGAGGAGGAGGAGGAGGAGGAGGAGGAGGAGGAGGAGGAGGAGGAGGAGGAGGTGGAGGAGGTGGAGGAGGAGGAGGTGGAGGTGGAGGAGGAGGAGGAGGAGGGAGAGGAGGAGGAGGAGGAGGAGGAGGTGGAGGAGGTGGAGGAGGAGGAGGTGGAGGTGGAGGAGGAGGAGGAGGAGGAGGAGGAGGAGGTGGAGGAGGAGGAGGTGGAGGAGGAGGAGGAGGTGGAGGAGGAGGTGGAGGAGGAGGTGGAGGAGGAGGAGGAGGAGGAGGGGGAGGAGGAGGTGGAGGAGGAGGAGGAGGAGGAGGAGGAGGAGGGGGGGGTGTAACGGGGGTGAACGGGGGTGAATAGTGTTAAACTTAACTAGTCCAAGTTAGGTTATAAATGGTAGGCAAGTACACTTCACCTCTGTTTAACATTGTAATATCTACTATAATACTGAGACTATTAATATAGTGCAGAGGATAAGAGATATATAATGTATTATGATACAAGTGGAGAAAGTAGAGAAGGAAAAGCCTCTAAAGCCATTTCAATGTTAACTAATCGTTTCTTCCCATTTATGGTTGATCAACTATTGAACAGTAATTCATAAGACTGATCACTGAATTTGAATATAATAAGTAGATAATAGGACTTTACCCAAACAATGGAGTCACTGAACCAAACTCCAAAACACAGCACAAGAACATTCTGGATACACAAAACCAACTATGTGTGTAAAATGATGATAATGGTTTTATCTTTGGTTATTTCGGTTATGGTATACATGGAAGACCTGCACGGTCCATGGTGCACAGTGTATTGACCTTTTCTAACAACTGTATTGTACTTGAGATGTTGAAATAAAAATCTTATATATATAACCAAAGCCATGAGCTAACAATGACCAACATTTGGATCGTTAGTTTAAGTAAATTTTAGCGGTGAATTAACAGCCTACTGCTCCCCTAAGTTACTTATTTTTTATTTTTTTAATGATTTTATTTATCAAGCTTCTCAAGACGAATATGCACGATACAGTCGAGAACAGGTAACACAGGATATAGGTTTGTGGCGTTCTACCTGCTGCTGCAGTCTACTTAGGTTAACATCTATAAGTAACAAAAAATACTACGTTTCTGGCAATTATTTAAGATAAAGTACAATGCAGTATAATACAATACAGATATTAAATACGATATAGTACAATGCAAAACAATACAATACAATACAGTGCGTACATGTAAGTCAATGGAGGCTTCAAGTGGTATAAGATGAAATGGCAAGTATAATATTTGGTACTGCCACTGCCTCATTGGTGACATATAGGAATGCATGATGTTATTACTGAGTGATTATAGAATTAGGATCGTTAAATTGACTAGGATAGTCATCTCACCGATTTGATTTCAGGAATAGGAGGGCTTTGCTCTTGAAAGCTCGAGGGTCTTGCTCATCTTTTAGGGGTTTTGGTAGATCATTCCAGAGTGTGCCTCCAGAAAAGGTGGGCGCGCGTCTGCATGCCTCTCTTTTCGGGCGAGGAATGGGGAGGTTAAAGATGGATGAGGCCCTAGTTTCCCGTGATTCATTAGAGGCAGTTGGGTTAGGGGGGGGGGGACCGCTGTGGGCTCTCCTGTGCATTAGGAGGAGGAGTTGAAGGGTACGTCTAGTTTGAAGAGGGAGGAGGTTGTTTTTGGACATGATTTCATCTACGTTTGTGGTTTTCCTTGATAGGGAGGCGATACGGACAGCTCTTCTGAGTGTTCTTTCTAGCTTTGCTTTAGAGGTGGTATTAGCCATATCTAGGAAGCAGGAGTTGAACTCAAGGTGGGGGAGGATCATTGATTTTAGTATTCGAAAGGCAATGTTTATTGATATGAAACACTTCAGCGGAGGGCTGCTATTAACGGCATTATTACTTGTGAAACGCCCCCGGCTTCATTCATCTCATGATTTAATACGGGTAGAGAATAACAAAAATTGAAAACACAAACAAAAAAATCAAAAGTTGAGAAAGACTTGAGTTAAAATAAAAAGTACTTTATGAGTGAAAGGTTTTAAAAGAAATAAAACATTACAACTCAAGAAAATATGGTACAGGAAAGAAATATCACGTGGTTTTCCTGGGTGTTGAGGTAGATGAGATCATTGTTGAACAGCTGGTGGTGTAATGGTTAGCATGCCCGCATACAATACACGAGGTCCATGGTTCAATTCCCAGCTAAGGAAGATGGTTTTTCAGCAAGTTCTGTACAACCATATAGATAATAATCCATAAACAAACCTTAATAAATCAAACCCTCCTATGTGCTGGGTTGACTTCCCTCACTTAAATAACAAATCATAATCTTTTATCGTAACTTCAAATATTCAGGAAGTTGTGATCTGTTTTATGAAAACTCATCAACTCTATTTATGTTTGCAGGGTTTGAGACGTGGAAGTGTGACTTGTTGAGTGCATTCACCCATTAGCACCTATTGCACATAAACTAATGGAGACAGGACGGGCAGCAAATGGGGCTTGTGTACCCTCGGTACTGATGGACAGTATACAGATGTCAGAAGGCATGATGCATCATAGTGTGACTCATACAGAGGAGACAGAGAAAGCTACAAGTGTGACTTGTGTACCTTCTCTACTGGTGGCCAATATACACAATGTGACTCATACAGGGGAGAAACCACACAACTGTAGTGTGTGTGTTGAAGGGTTTACAGAGAGCAGTAGTTTAGAGAAACATTTGCTTGTTCACAATACTGCGAGGAAATATAAATATACTGAGTATGACTATAGGGCAGCACAGACTGGGCCACTGAGGAATTACACAAGAACACATACTGGAGAAAAGCCTCATAAATGTACTGAGTGTGACTACAGGACAGCACGGTCTGAACACCTGAGAGTTCACATGAGAACACATACTGGAGAAAGGCCTTATGAATGTACTGAGTGTGACTATAGGGCAGCACGGGGTGAACACCTGAGGGATCACATGAGAACACACACTGGAGAAAAGCCCCATAAATGTACTGAGTGTGACTATACAGCAGCACGGGCTGGAACCCTGAGGGATCACATGAGAACACATGCTGGGGAAAAGCCTTACAGATGTACTGTGTGTGACTATAGGGCAGCACAAGCAGGACACCTGATGAGACACATGAAAACGCATACTGGGGAAAAGCCCCATAAATGTACTGAGTGTGACTATAGTGCAACACAAGCTGGACACCTGATGAGACACATGAAAACACATACTGGGGAAAAGCCTCATGAATGTACTGAGTGTGACTATAGGACAGCACATGCTGGAGACCTGAGGATACACATGAGAACACATACTGGAGAAAAGCCCTATGTATGTACTGTGTGTGACTATAGTGCAGCACGGGCTGGTGACCTGAAGAACCACATGAGAAAACATAGTGGAGAAAAGCCGTATAAATGTACTCGGTGTGACTATAGGGCAGCACGGGCTGGAGCGCTGAGGGATCACATGAAAACACATACCGGGGAAAAGCCGCATAAATGTACTCTGTGTGACTATAGGGCAGCGCGGGCTAAAACCTTAAGGAAACACATGAGAACACACACTGGAGAGACACCTTATATATGTACTGAGTGTGACTATAGGGCATCAGAGTCTGGTGACCTGAGGAGACACATGAGAACACATACTGGAGAAAAACCTCATGAATGTACTGAGTGTGACTATAGAGCAGCAGAAGCTGGAGCCCTGAGGAGACACATGAGAACACATACTGGGGAAAAGCCTCATAAATGTACTGAGTGTGACTATAGGACAGCAGAGGCTGGAGACCTGAGAAGACACATGAGAACACATACTAGAGAAAAACCCTATACGTGTACTGAGTGTGACTATAGTACAGCATTTGCTGGGCACTTGACGAGACACATGAGAACACATACTGGAGAAAAGCCTCATAAATGTACTGAGTGTGACTATAGGACAGCCAGGGCTGAAGTCTTGAGGCAACACATGAGAACACATACTGGAGAGAAGCCCCATAAATGTACTGAGTGTGACTATAGGACAGCACGGGCTGGTGCACTAAAGATTCACATGACAACCCATATGTAGGTTGTCTTGGGTGTGGTGAGGTATGGGCCTTCATTAGGTATTAGGCAATAGGGATCTCCATCACTTTTGGTGAAAAAATAATTAAAGTGAAAAATCCTGGAATAATAAGGTACTGATATTTATGTTGCTTGATATTTGAATGGATAGAAAAGATGGTGTCATTGTATTTTATAATTGGTGCTGTTGATTAGTTCTGATGAATAACAACAGAGGGCACTACTGTTTGCAGTACTGCTTACGCCATTGCTTTTATATCTGATCAATCTACATGATCAATGTAACTATTACCCATCAAGACTTAGGTATGGAGTTCAATACTATTTACCATAATGTGTCAATATGTGTATAAGTATCTGTGATTTATGCTTAATCCCTCAACATGTACTATTTCATGATATCTTTGTATATGTATGCTGTATGTTTCCATTAAACACCATGAACTCTTAGGGAACGTAATTACCTAGGAGCCCTCTGTGCCCAGTTTCAGGCAAGAGGCCGATGGAGGGTTGTGAATAAACCAAGAATGAAGTTAAGCTTGTGTTCTGGTTGTTCTTTGCTAAGTCCGAGCCTGGGTTGTGTTGGAAGAACACTACAATATCTTCACACTATCACTATTAAGTTTTTCTGTTATATAAGTTTTAAAAGCAAATGTCAACGAAAAATGGCTGCCATTTTGACAACGAGAGTTACTAAATCGATATTACAAATTCTTCTACAATGAAGAAAATCTCCGTCACGTTTCTCCATCATTTTTTTCATTCCTTGCTAGTTAGTAATGTTATAAGTTTAGCAATGGCTTTCTGATGCTATGGAATATACTTTAGTTCCCTTGGTCAGTCTGAGAGTGGAATAATAAAGGTAACAGCGGGAATACATGGAATCTAATTCCATAAGCTTGTCGACCTTTTCGTCATATTTAACCTCTTGATTTATGTATCCTTATGATGAATAAACTATTTTCTAATCCAATCCAATCCAATAAACATCACCTCAAAATTTACTACCCCCCCTGGAGTTTGTAACGCTTAGGCATAGGCCATGTGTAGGCCGCACACGATTAGGAACCAATTAAATATATTTTGTGGATAGGAACCTTCCTCCCTCTACAAATAATAGGAACAAACATTTAAAGAGTTGATATATTGGATTTTTTATTATAACATTAAATATTTTAACATTTTTGGCATCGCATTTACAAAATACTTATTACTAAGGAAAAGTTGTTAGTTCTGTAGTGCCACCTGGCATGCAGTGGCAATATATGGGACATGCATCTCCTCCCTGAATCAACCTACTCCCTCCGCATATAATTAATACATCCCTGGTTAGAATAAAAATCTGATATATTTATAATCAATCTATGTCTGACACTGTAAGATGTCAAGTGTAAATCTCTCTTACAAAACCTTTCTTAATGAACCACCATGAGATTGTGAGTCTGAGGATTCTAATCTCTGTGTTCATTGTTCATGGAGAGTGTCTAATCTCTGTGTTCATTGTTCATGGAGAGTGTCTAATCTCTGTGTTCATTGTTCATGGAGAGATCATCTAGTGTCTGCTCTGCCTGTCCCTGGTAACAAGCCTCTGATATTGCATCCTTAACACTCCGCTGAGTGGAGCGATCATCTAGTGTCTGCTCTGCCTGCCCCTGGTAACAAGCCTCTGATATTGCATCCTTGACACTCCGCTGAGTGGAGAGATCTTCTAGTGTCTGCTCTGCCTGTCCCTGGTAACATGTCTCTGATATTGCATCCTTGTCACTCCGCTGAGTGGAGAGATCTTCTAGTGTCTGCTCTGCCTGTCCCTGGTAACAAGCCTCTGATATTGCATCCTTGACACTCCGCTGAGTGGAGCGATCATCTAGTGTCTGCTCTGCCTGCCCCTGGTAACAAGCCTCTGATATTGCATCCTTGTCACTCCGCTGAGTGGAGAGATCTTCTAGTGTCTGCTCTGCCTGCCCCTGGTAACATGTCTCTGATATTGCATCCTTGTCACTCCGCTGAGTGGAGAGATCATCTAGTGTCTGCTCTGCCTGCCCCTGGTAACAGGCCTCTGATATTGCATCCTTGACACTCCGCTGAGTGGAGAGATCATCTAGTGTCTGCTCTGCCTGCCCCTGGTAACAGGCCTCTGATATTGCATCCATGACTCTCCGCTGAATGCTCTGGTCACAGATGCCCCGCAGCTGCTGCTCAACACTCTTACACAGACGAGTCACCTACAAGTAGAAAATTTAAATTTCAGGTAAACCAGATTTTCTGTCTGATATGACACTTATATTTTAACAATGTTGGCAATTTGTATTGTTCTTGTATCAATCTCTAGACCTTCATAGTTAAAGCACCAGCCATGAAATCCTCATGGGATGTTTTAATATTCTGTTAGGAAACACCTGAGTAACAATATAGTGTCACCCAGGTGTTCTAGAACCCTGGAGGCCTTTCCACATTTGGACCTGCCAGGTAGATTAGCCATATTGTATGGGGCCACAACTTGTCCAGTTTACTTTGAGGTGGTCGATATACCTTCAACAATAGATTAGTTAGGGCTTGGTTTACTTTGAGGTGGTCGATATACCTTCAACAATAGATTAGTTAGGGCTTGGTTTACTTTGAGGTGGTCGATATACCTTCAACAATAGATTAGTTAGGGCTTGGTTTACTTTGAGGTGGTCAATATACCTTCAACAATAGATTAGTTAGGGCTTGGTTTACTTTGAGGTGGTCGATATACCTTCAACAATAGATTAGTTAGGGCTTGGTTTACTTTGAGGTGGTCGATATACCTTCAACAATAGATTAGTTAGGGCTTGGTTTACTTTGAGGTGGTCGATATACCTTCAACAATAGATTAGTTAGGGCTTGGTTTACTTTGAGGTGGTCGATATACCTTCAACAATAGATTAGTTAGGGCTTGGTTTACTTTGAGGTGGTCGATATACCTTCAACAATATATTAGTTAGGGTTCATTTTACTTTGAGGTGGTCGATATACCTTCAACAATAGATTAGTTAGGGAGGGCTTGGTTTACTTTGAGGTGGTCGATATACCTTCAACAACAGATTAGTTAGGGCTTGGTTTACTTTGAGGTGGTCGATATACATTCAACAATAGATTAGTTAGGGCTTGGTTTACTTTGAGGTGGTCGATATACCTTCAACAATAGATTAGTTAGGGCTTGTTTTACTTTGAGGTGGTCGATATACCTTCAACAACAGATTAGTTAGGGCTTGGTTTACTTTGAGGTGGTCGATATACATTCAACAATACATTAGTTAGGGCTTGGTTTACTTTGAGGTGGTCGATATACCTTCAACAACAGATTAGTTAGGGCTTGGTTTACTTTGAGGTGGTCGATATACATTCAACAATAGATTAGTTAGGGTTTGTTTTACTTTGAGGTGGTCGATATACATTCAACAATACATTAGTTAGGGTTTGGTTTACTTTGAGGTGGTCGATATACATTCAACTATACATTAGTTAGGGTTTGTTTTACTTTGAGGTGGTCGATATACCTTCAACAATATGTTCAGTATTTACAAGAGAACAATTTATTACCTGCTGTGCTGAGGTGAGGGGTGGATCTCCTCGTTCAAATACCAGCACCAGCTGACTACAGTCAGACAAACAAGGTGTCAGTTCACCTGCACGCACCAGACGGAAATGACTGCCAGGAAATTGTTTAGACTCTGCTCGAGTTAAGCTGTAAATGATAATAATTGCACCTGGTAATGACTTCATCAGATTGCAACTAAATGCAATGAATTTAATGATTCTAGATCCATTATTTCTACTGATATTTGATCTGCAAATACCGGCAAAAGTAAAGTCAAGCATAAGTCAAGCATTAGTCAAGCATTAGTATGCTCACACACAACCTATAAAGCAGTAGCAGTGTAGACACACCACAGAAAGACGTCTTTAAAGGTGAAATTATTTAGAAATGTTAAAGAGAAGAAATTCATTCTGACATAATTAAGAGAGGAAATGGAAATGATAATTTTGAACTCAACCTCCCAAAAAGACTAAAGAGAAAACTTACTCGATGACTTTATCCTCAAGAGCCTCAGGATGGTGAGAAATAAGTAGCACACGTTGGATGAACGGTGCCTTTCTTATTGTGTGCAGTATATCACTACCTGCATTATAACACATTATAGCACATTATAGTGCATTATAGCACATTATAGTACATTATAGCACATTATAGCACATGGTGGATCAACGGAGCCTTTCTTATTGTACTGAGTATATCACTACCTGCATTACAGTACATTATAGCACATTATAACACATTATAGTACATTATAGCACATGGTGGATGAACGGCACATTATAATACATACACTATAGCACATACACTATAGCACATACACTATAGCACATACATCATTATTACATTGAAGTTGTATTGATTAACACAATTGAGAATAGGACTTTTGCTTCTTACTGTTGGAAATATACATACAACGGTATGTCATGAATTTGACAATGCCCGGATGTAGGTTTTTTATTTTTTCTCTATTTTTATTATTTTCGTACTTCATTATTCTATATTGTAACTTGAGAAGTGCTCAGCAGTTGAGATTATCATACTGGGTACAACTGGCAATGAGACTGGGGAGTGAAAATGGTTAAACATGATGTGCGGTGTTGTAGTATTGGAGAAGTTTTATGTCACTTACGCAGGTCAGGCCTGGTTTGGTGTACAACTGCCACGACGGGGCTCCCATGTAAGCCATAATATATGTAATGCCATGCAACTCTTTGGCTTTCCTGCAGATTTAGTTTCTCATTAACAAACCTTGTATTACTCAGTTCTAAAAAATAGTCAAATATGAAATGTATTATTCAGGATCAGGAGGAGGTGGAGGAGGAGGAGATGGTGCAGGAGGTGGTGGTGGTGCAGGAGGTGGTGGTGGTGGTGCAGGAGGTGGTGGAGGAGGAGGAGGTGGTGGTGGAGGTGGAGGTGGTGGAGGCGGGGGAGGAGGAGGAGGGTTAGGAGGAGTTGGTGGAGGTGGAGGAGGTGGTGGTGGAGGAGGTGGAGGAGGTGGTGGAGGAGGAGGAGGAGGAGGTGGAGGTGATGGTGGAGAAGGAGGAGGTGGTGGAGGTGAAGAAGGAGATGGAGGAGGAGATGGAGGAGGAGGAAATGGTGGAGGAGGAGATGGAAGAGGAAGAGATGGTGGAGGAGGAGGAGATGGTGGAGCGGGAGGAGGAAGGGGACATGGACACATAGTCATGGACCCGTAGTCATGGACACGTAGTCATGGACACATAGTCATGGATGTGACATCATCAGGTTAGTTCTGGGTTAGATGTTAGATGTTTCTCTAGTAAGAAGGCAACAATTAAGCAGCACACAACAAGTGATTTATGTATGGTAACTATGGTAACACTACCATGAATATAATGTAGGGTAACTATGGTAACCCTACCATGTATTTAGTGTACAGTAACTATGGTAACCCTACCATTGAATTTGGCGCAGACTCTGGCTTTCCTTGCATTACACAGCGCCATCTCCACACCAACCACCAACTTGACAACCTGAAGGAGACAATCACTAGATACATACAGTGTAACAAATGGGTTGAAGGAGTGACTATAGCATGAGGGAGCATACCTTACCTTACATAGTGAGAGGGAGCATACCTTACCTTACATAGTGAGAGGGAGCATACCTTACCTTACATAGTGAGAGGGAGCATACCTTACCTTGGCCATAGTGAGAGGGAGCATACGTTACCTTACATAGTGAGAGGGAGCATACCTTACCTTACATAGTGAGAGGGAGCATACCTTACCTTACATAGTGAGAGGGAGCATACCTTACCTTACATAGTGAGAGGGAGCATACCTTACCTTACATAGTGAGAGGGAGCATACCTTACCTTACATAGTGAGAGGGAGCATACCTTACCTTGGCCATAGTGAGAGGGAGCATACCTTACCTTGGCCATAGTGAGAGGGAGCATACCTTACCTTACATAGTGAGAGGGAGCATACCTTACCTTACATAGTGAGAGGGAGCATACCTTACCTTACATAGTGAGAGGGAGCATACCTTACCTTACATAGTGAGAGGGAGCATACCTTACCTTACATAGTGAGAGGGAGCATACCTTACCTTGGCCATAGTGAGAGGGAGCATACGTTACCTTACATAGTGAGAGGGAGCATACCTTACCTTACATAGTGAGAGGGAGCATACCTTACCTTACATAGTGAGAGGGAGCATACCTTGCCTTACATAGTGAGAGGGAGCATACCTTGCCTTACATAGTGAGAGGGAGCATACCTTACCTTACATAGTGAGAGGGAGCATACCTTACCTTACATAGTGAGAGGGAGCATACCTTACCTTACATAGTGAGAGGGAGCATACCTTACCTTACATAGTGAGAGGGAGCATACCTTACCTTACATAGTGAGAGGGAGCATACCTTACCTTACATAGTGAGAGGGAGCATACCTTACCTTACATAGTGAGAGGGAGCATACCTTACCTTGGACATAGTGAGAGGGAGCATACATTACCTTACATAGTGAGAGGGAGCATACCTTACATAGTGAGAGGGAGCATACCTTACCTTACATAGTGAGAGGGAGCATACCTTACCTTACATAGTGAGAGGGAGCATACCTTACCTTGGCCATAGTGAGAGGGAGCATACCTTACCTTGGCCATAGTGAGAGGGAGCATACCTTACCTTACATAGTGAGAGGGAGCATACCTTACCTTACATAGTGAGAGGGAGCATACCTTACCTTACATAGTGAGAGGGAGCATACCTTACCTTACATAGTGAGAGGGAGCATACCTTACCTTACATAGTGAGAGGGAGCATACCTTACCTTACATAGTGAGAGGGAGCATACCTTACCTTACATAGTGAGAGGGAGCATACCTTACCTTACATAGTGAGAGGGAGCATACCTTACCTTGGCCATAGTGAGAGGGAGCATACATTACCTTACATAGTGAGAGGGAGCATACCTTACATAGTGAGAGGGAGCATACCTTACCTTACATAGTGAGAGGGAGCATACCTTACCTTACATAGTGAGAGGGAGCATACCTTACCTTGGCCATAGTGAGAGGGAGCATACCTTACCTTGGCCATAGTGAGAGGGAGCATACCTTACCTTACATAGTGAGAGGGAGCATACCTTACCTTACATAGTGAGAGGGAGCATACCTTACCTTACATAGTGAGAGGGAGCATACCTTACTTTGGCCATAGTGAGAGGGAGCATACCTTACCTTACATAGTGAGAGGGAGCATACCTTACCTTACATAGTGAGAGGGAGCATACCTTACCTTACATAGTGAGAGGGAGCATACCTTACCTTACATAGTGAGAGGGAGCATACCTTACCTTGGCCATAGTGAGAGGGAGCATACCTTACCTTACATAGTGAGAGGGAGCATACCTTACCTTACATAGTGAGAGGGAGCATACCTTACCTTACATAGTGAGAGGGAGCATACCTTACCTTACATAGTGAGAGGGAGCATACCTTACCTTGGCCATAGTGAGAGGGAGCATACCTTACCTTACATAGTGAGAGGGAGCATACCTTACCTTACATAGTGAGAGGGAGCATACCTTACCTTACATAGTGAGAGGGAGCATACCTTACCTTGGCCATAGTGAGAGGGAGCATACCTTACCTTACATAGTGAGAGGGAGCATACCTTACTTTGGCCATAGTGAGAGGGAGCATACCTTACTTTGGCCATAGTGAGAGGGAGCATACCTTACCTTACATAGTGAGAGGGAGCATACCTTACCTTGGCCATAGTGAGAGGGAGCATACCTTACCTTACATAGTGAGAGGGAGCATACCTTACCTTACATAGTGAGAGGGAGCTTACCTTACATAGTGAGAGGGAGCATACCTTACCTTGGCCATAGTGAGAGGGAGCATACCAGTGCCAGCCACATCAAGCAGGACCGTGTCTTTATTCACACCGCACCACTCAGCCACCGTACGGTACCACCCCTCAACACCCTCTGTACAATAACAAGTACCTTTAGTTTAATCATTGTTTATTATACTGAAGAATTCAGGGTCATTCTCCGAAATATTTTGGGTCAGTAGTTGAGCGAGAAATTAATCAACGCAACACACAGAGATGTATGTCTCAAGCCAGAACCGAACCAGTTAAAAGAGAACGGCTGTAATAATCAATTATAATATTATAATTTTGCTTATATGCTAGACAGAAAACAAAGGACACAGGGCCTGGGCTGATTGGCTTATTGTGGTTGGACCAATTAATTACCGGGTTAGATAAGGGATCCAATCAAGCACAGGTTAACAATGAACAGAAACATGAGGTCAGAGTGACCATTGTCACACCTGACCATTGTCACACCTGACCATTGTCACACCTGACCATTGTCACACCTGACCATTGTCACACCTGACCTTTGTCACACCTGACCATTGCCATACCTGACCATTGTCACACCTGACCATTGCCACACCTGACCATTGTCATACCTGACCAATCCCTTGTGTCATGACTAGGTCACATCGTTATCTCTCCTTCCCCTCTCCCTCCCACTCTTTATCAATACCCCTCTCCCTCCCCTCCCTTCCCATGTGATCAACCTTGAGATAATGATTAAACCTGGACAGCGACTTTTATTCCATGATTTGGCCGCGAGCGTACAATATAATCGATATACTTGCCGCTCACAAGGTGGACAATATAAACTCCCTGTATTGTACAGTGACGTCACAGCCGTTCGAGACTATTGGTGAGCCATGCGGACAGCACAATTTGATGAAATAAATCAAATTAAGTTGTAATAAGTTAAGAATCATGGAATAAAAGCAAGAATAGCACACTATTGCGTCTTCAGCGGCCTGTATTCTCCTTGTATGGCCGAAAAACAACTCGGCCTACGGCCTTGTAGTTTTCGGCCATACTCGGAGAATACAGCCCCCCTCATACGCGATACTATGCTGTTCTTGCTATAGTACCTTTGGACTTTTGGGAGAAGTGACCCATGAGTGTGTGGCGGGAAGAAAGTTAGTTAGCCTCTGAGTCGGTAGGGGGCGTGGCAGATGTATGTCTGAATGAGACTAAATAAAATAAAAATAAATCCTCTAACTTTGTGTCAGGATTTTACAATACCTTTCTACAGAGTAATATGTACAGCACTGGGTGTCTATTATACCTTTCTAGCGGATAATAATAATGTACTTAATACCTTTTTAGAAAGAACATGAATACCTACCAGGGATCAATGTAGTCGGCATTATCTTACATTTCAAATCTAGAATATTCGCCACAATATACTGCAAGGAAATGAGGAAAATATAATGTTACAACTAAAGCTTGCACAAGCTAAAGGGCATTTGTGAGAGTGTTAGAGAAGAATGAATCATATTATGGCTAGATAGAGAGGGGAGTCTAGTAGTAGGAGAAGGGACAGGTGTATTGGGGGGCTAGCTGGTAGATAGACAGGGGAGTCTAGTAGAAGGAGAAGGTACAGGTGTATTGGGGGGCTAGCTGGTAGATAGACAGGGGAGGCTAGTAGTAGGAGAAGGGACAGGTGTATTGGGGGCTAGCTGGTAGATACACAGGGGAGTCTAGTAGAAGGAGAAGGGACAAGTGTATTGGGGGCTAGCTGGTTGATAGACAGGGGAGTCTAGTAGAAGGAGAAGGGACAGGTGTATTGGGGGCTAGCTGGTAGATAGACAGGGGAGTCTAGTAGAAGGAGAAGGGACAGGTGTATTGGGGGCTAGCTGGTAGATAGACAGAGGAGTCTAGTAGAAGGAGAAGGGACAGGTGTATTGGGGGGCTAGCTGGTAGATAGACAGAGGAGTCTAGTAGTAGGAGAAGGGACAGGTGTATTGGGGGCTAGCTGGTAGATAGACAGGGGAGTCTAGTAGAAGGAGAAGGGACAGGTGTATTGGGGGGCTAGCTGGTAGATAGAAAGGGGGGTCTAGTAGGAGAAGGGACAGGTGTATTGGGGGCTAGCTGGTTGATAGACAGGGGAGTCTAGTAGAAGGAGAAGGGACAGGTGTATTGGGGGCTAGCTGGTAGATAGACAGGGGAGTCTAGTAGAAGGAGAAGGGACAGGTGTATTGGGGGGCTAGCTGGTAGATAGACAGGGGAGTCTAGTAGTAGGAGAAGGGACAGGTGTATTGGGGGCTAGCTGGTAGATAGACAGGGGAGTCTAGTAGAAGGAGAAGGGACAGGTGTATTGGGGGCTAGCTGGTAGATAGACAGGGGAGTCTAGTAGAAGGAGAAGGTACAGGAGGAAGGACAAGTGACTCCAAGGATTGTGAAATCTAGACTGTTTATTCTTCCTATGTTTGGAACCCCTCTCAGGAGAAGCTCACATGCGATCTCCTGGAGGGGGCGGGGTTCTATCTCTGATAGACCCCTCAGAATGCATGAGTCATGTAGAGGGAGGGGCAATGGCAACTCTTATAGCAATAAACAACGAGGATTTTAGCGTGAGAACGGTCTGTAGGCCCAGGGACGTCACTGGGCCTACAGACTGTTTGTTTATGGATTTTAGTCTGTGATGGGTCAGATCACTTCCATAACATGACCTGACACAAACAACATACAAAAACACTGACACAAACAACAAAAAACAACAAGACATTTATGACTGTTATGCTACTGAAATCTTTAGACTATATAACACGTTGCGCTAGCGGGATCGTCAGAGCGAGTGAACCACACTTGTCTTGACACTTTCTTCTACACCCTACAGGTGGCGCCACAAGTACGTACACGGAAGGTGTGGCTATGGCTGCCCATGGTGGGGGTTTAGCAGGAGGAATAATGGGAAGAGCACATCAGAAACATTAGACCGTGAGGGAGCCAATGGGAGGCATGTAAAATTACTATAGACCAGGGTAACAGTCGCGGTCTGTACAACCATAATGGCACGCCAAATTCCCCCAAATCTGACCCAAAATGGACTAAAGCTGTACAGCATCATGAATGGAACAAAGCACAGAAAGTAATGAGATTTTGATGGACGTTAGCTGAGGGTGCAATACATACCTTTGTGCCAAAGAGATGCTCTTGCTTGGTTTCATCAGATGTCCTGTTCAGAGATGGAAGGTTAGTGTACAACACAGTCTTACTGCAGGCCACATTGGGCAAACACTAACCAATGCACTAGCGATGGCTTGTGCTGGATGTGTAGGTAGAGAGGAATGACATGGTCCTGTCTACATGGTTCACTGGCCATGTAGACAGGACCTTGCCACTCCTCACCATCACAGCAGCATCACAAGGCTTACCACAGAGCTTACCACAGCGCTTACCACAGAGCTTACCACAGCGCTTACCACAGCGCTTACCACAGAGCTTACCACAGAGCTTACCACAGAGCTTACCACAGAGCTTACCACAGAGCTTACCACAGCTGGTGGAGACCACCCTTAACATATAAACATAAGCTGAATGTCCAGGAAGTGTGCAGAACTAATCCTGCATTCGCTTATTATAGAAATAGAATGCAGTTGCAAGATATATTTTTATTAGTTTGAGTTATTAAGTCAAACAGAGGGACTTTCAAAGATAGTGTATTTCCCCCATTCTTCTCAATTACGAGGGTGGGTCAGGCTCAATGCTGAGGACAGTGGATATTAACACAAGCAGGATTGTGAGTTTGAGTCCCAGAGTAGAGCCTTTTTACATTTGTCTCATTTTATTTTTTAATTTCACTAATATCTTCACATCTGGAGCTCAGTTTTCTTTTAAACTCACACATGTTGTTTCATATGCAATTCCCTTTCGATTTGCCAAAGAATTAGAGGGGGCTAAGATCGAATTAAGCGAGAAAAGTGCGTTGGATGGGGTTTGGTCATTATATAGGTTCTCTGATATAGAGGTTATGGGTAGCAGTCATAAACTTGTGTTTATTTTCGGCGAAAAATGGTTTTTGCACAGGCCACGATTCGTCAAGCTAAAGATACAAATTACTGATCAATAGATCTATATAAATTGATGACGTAATGAGATGTGACGGGGTGATAATTAAGAGAATACATATGAAAATGGAACTTCTTGAAAATTAAAGTTAATCTTTTTAACAAATACTGTTTTCAGTAGATGCAGCAAATGTACAAACTGATCAGAGCGGTGGCGGCGCAGTGAGAAGTACATGGAAGTAACACCACACCGGGAGCCTGCACCTGTGTGGAAGTAGTCCTTTACTTTCCCTCGTTCTGTACAAATCTCATCCTGCAACAATGGAAACAACAATAAATGTACGGGTAACAACAATGTTACAAGAGGAAGAACCAAACAAAGATCAATTTCACCCATGACTGCCATAACTGATAAAGATATAGATCATGTCATAAAGATGTCACAGAGATTATTCCTCTTTCCATAGGTTTCTCTCTTTTAATTCTACATTGTATGACAATTGTTGTAAATGTAATATGGAAATAAAAATCTATTATTATTATTAACTTCCTCTTTAACTACGGCTCCGATTCACCCATGAGCGGCTTCCGGTCAGCTATATGTTGCGCACAAATGCATGCGTAGTGGGAGAGTTGTAAGCTGGGAAATATTTTTGGGAGATCTTTTTTTAAATTTCATTGCGTAATTGGACGAATTATTACCATCTCATATGTTTCTAGACTCAAGCATTTTACTTTCTTCCGATTTCCTACGAAATTCTCGATGTTTTGCGGCGACGTTTCATGGCTCCCGCTCCCGACGACGTTGTCTAAATGACGTTAGTAACTGTGCAACTCTTCTGAGTCCTTCACAACTCTTTTTTCCTGCGCCCTCTTGGACTGCAGGGCAGGGTTGTGTTGACCACTGGAATGGTGGTTCAAATATGTCTATCTCGCCCTCTCTCTGTCTCTGTCTCTCCCCTCCCTCCGTCTCTCAGACTATATCTCCGATTCCCTCTCTCCACTCTCTCTCCCTATGTTATTTCTCTCCCTCTCTCAGTCTCACACACTTATTTTGTGGTTCTGTGTATATTTGCATGTTGATAGCCTACACTTACTCTTTGAAAAAAATGTCTGATTCTGTATTGAATATATGATTGGATACTGTACAAATTAAAACTTTCGAACTAATGTTTTTTTCAACGTTTAGTAAAAGTAATGTCATTGTCAAGTTTAGAGAAATGGCCTTGATCGCACCAACGTTGAGTTGAGTTAGAACTTAGGTTTAAGGGGACGCATGATATTTATGGTATAAACTAGGCCTAAGTCATGTATACGCTTTCGTGATAAAATTAAGGCTATCGATCAGACCCTACATTTAATAAATGTGGGCTTTCAATTCCCTTTTTAAAGTGATCTGTTTTTCTGATGGAGGGGCTCAGCCGGAGGCTCTTGTTATTATTAACTGCAGTATCAGGTTGTTGTAGGGGATCTGACCCTGAAGTTACTCTTCTCATTCTCTACCTCAACCACTTTAAATGCAAGTAAAAAAATTCTTTCTAAATGAATGGGAATTAAGGATATGAACTTAGCTTCATAACAAGATTTTTTAACAACCGTTGGTTGGAAAGAGGTGTTAAATTTCAGTAATGAACAGATGAACAACCTCGAGTGGAAGAAAATATTTTCCCACCCTTATAAATGCACGTCTGAAACAAGACTACAGACCTTCCAGTATAGGATTATACATAGAACAATCACGTGTAACGAGTTGCTAAAAAATAAGCAAATTGTAGATGTTAACACATGCTCCTTTTGTGATAAAAGTGATAACATCAGACACTTCTTGGTTGATTGTCCAAAGACCAGAAGATTATGGGAAGAAATATTACTATGTGTATGCTCCATGGGGCACCTACATTCTGTAAAGAATGGTAAACCAATGTTCAAGATAGTGAACAACACTGTGAGTTTTAATGCGGAAGATATTCTCTTAGATGCAAATGATACAAGAGAACAAATTGTCAACTGGATCATCTTACAGGGGAAATCATTTACCCACAGACAAAAACTTTTTTTCAAAGGTGAACTTGTACTAAGAACATGCCAGAGCAGAGTTAGACAGTGGATGTAAAACAATGAATGTCAAATACTTCAAGTGAATGGAAAGAAGCCTGGAGAAAACTCCAGCTGACCTAAGCCGTGTAATAAGATGAAACCCTTCACACCCAAGTAATTATGTCCATCTTCGGTTTAAAGGAACACACATTTGTGATGTGTTTCAGGAAAATGAGTCATAAGTCACATAAAAATAAATTTTGAGGTACTATTAGATTTGAAAAGATGAGATCAAGCCAATTCCAATGATAATAAACTGTCTAATAAAATAATAAGTATTCTAGACGAAAAGTCGCCAAGTGGCAATGCCATGCATAAAAACCTCAGCTCAGCAATTCGACCCAAGCTCATTGGCCAACACCTATTGTGCAAATCTGCAAATAATTTCCAAAAATCCCTACGTTCCCATATGTACACACACTTCAAACCTGTCCCAGTCTCAAGCTTATTGATTTTAAGAGACATTTCACCCAAAAGTTTTAGGTCTTACTAGTATAATTACGGAGTTCCAGCATTGCATGCTTACACCTATTTCTCTCTGTTTCTGATCGTTGCCGACATTACTCGGCTCACTATCACACGCTCGGCCACACTCGGTGAGCTTCGTGTAATGACGTCATAGGCGCGGGGATTCCCCACCGGAACCCTACCCAGAACGAGGCCCATGTAATGACGTCATAGGCATAGCAGCAGGGAATTCCCATTGCCGTATCATGTGTACATGATCGCGGCAATGGGGTCCACACGAATAAAGCTAACAAACGAAACGATTTGGAAGGCGTCGGAAGACGCCATAGGAGGGAGGGAAGCAGGTAGGGTCTTGATACTAGTGTTAATCGACAAAAAGAATCTATATTTATGAACGTACATAGCCCAAGACTTCTCCTCAAATCGTCAAATTGTGATGATAGACCTATCTGGTGCCACGATGCTCTCCTAGATTTAAGTTTGATAATTTCGTTTTTGAAAAAAAAAAGTTTCCAATATTTCTGGGGGTCACTAAACAGTAAAGTAACAAAATGTAGTCCGTATGAGGACCTTTAAAACGAAAGGATATATTACATAGATTGTCCTGACATTTGATACATCGATTGACATAACTATAAGTGACAAACTCTCCAAAAGTCAGAACATTCCAATAATGTGATCTTGTGAAAAAACCACTTTGAAAAATATCAATTTTGCGACTTATGGCTCATTTTCTTGAAACACATCACATTTGTGCATTTTTGAAATACCAAAAAGGTACTAAAACAAAATGTTCTATAAAACACAGATGCTTTCCGCATGTAAATGTTTTTACACAAGGGAACGAGAAAGGGCACGATGTAATTTTGAGTGTTATCGGCCCAGAGGAAGTACGTTTTTGTTGGACATATTGAATAAAGTTGTTTAAAAAAATTAAAAAAATTATAGAAGTACTACAGTGAACAATACATAGCTTAATAACCAAGTATAACATATGATAGGGAATACATAGCTTAATAACCAAGTATAACATATGATAGGGAATACATAGCTTAATAACCAAGTATAACATATGATAGGGAATACATAGCTTAATAACCAAGTATAACATATGATAGGGAATACATAGCTTAATAACCAAGTATAACATATGATAGGGAATAATCTTACTTCATACAAGTCCTGAGCATGGAAGAACAGGATCAGCATGATGCCTCCGCACCAGTTGGTCTTGATCTTTGCTTGGCACCAGTTTCCCTGCCTATGTCCTACGAACCCTGGGTAGACTGAGTGGTCTTGTACATATGTCTGGACAGCCTGTGTGAGAGAGGAATACGTGTACGTGTGTAGTAATATAGCATACATTGACTGGTCTTGTATGTGTGGAGTAACAAAAACCTACCGCTGTCACTTGGCTTATGCTCTCAGGGATATTGTAGCTCTTGGGTATAAAAACTGCGTCTGTAACAAAATGGCGCAGATATTAAACACAAGCAGTAAACAATTGGTGGATATAACGTAGTCAAGTTATGTCTCTAGGGAAACATACACACTAACAGCTCACACATGTCCATTAATGCACACATGCATTGTCCATTAATGCACACATGTATTGTCCATTAATGCACACATTCTTCTGACCCCTGCCAGCTCCCAGCGTCACACATGTATTGTCCATTAATGCACACATGACCCCTGCCAGCTCCCAGCATCACACATGTATTGTCCATTAATGCACACATGTATTGTCCATTAATGCACACATGTAGTGTCCATTAATGCACACATGTAGTGTCCATTAATGCACACATGTATTGTCCATTAATGCACACATGTATTGTCCATTAATGCACACATGTATTGTCCATTAATGCACACATGTATTGTCCATTAATGCACACATGTATTGTCCATTAATGCACACATTGACCCCTGCCAGCTCCCAGCATCACACATGTATTGTCCATTAATGCACACATGTATTGTCCATTAATGCACACATGTATTGTCCATTAATGCACACATGTATTGTCCATTAATGCACACATGTATTGTCCATTAATGCACACATGTATTGTCCATTAATGCACACATGTAGTGTCCATTAATGCACACATGTATTGTCCATTAATGCACACATGTATTGTCCATTAATGCACACATGTATTGTCCATTAATGCACACATGTATTGTCCATTAATGCACACATGTATTGTCCATTAATGCACACATGTATTGTCCATTAATGCACACATGTATTGTCCATTAATGCACACATGTATTGTCCATTAATGCACACTTGTAGTGTCCATTAATGCACACATGTATTGTCCATTAATGCACACATGTATTGTCCATTAATGCACACATGTATTGTCCATTAATGCACACATGTATTGTCCATTAATGCACACATGTATTGTCCATTAATGCACACATGTATTGTCCATTAATGCACACATGTAGTGTCCATTAATGCACACATGTATTGTCCATTAATGCACACATGTAGTGTCCATTAATGCACACATGTATTGTCCATTAATGCACACATGTATTGTCCATTAATGCACACATGTATTGTCCATTAATGCACACATGTAGTGTCCATTAATGCACACATTGACCCCTGCCAGCTCCCAGCATCACACATGTAGTGTCCATTAATGCACACATGGACCCCTGCCAGCTCCCAGCATCACACATGTTATCTAATAGATTCTACACGTTCAACACACAAAGGTTTGTGTAGGGTGTAGATGATGGTGTACCTCACTGGCTGTATGATAATAGCTCTAGTAGAGCAAAGGTCTGCGTTGGAGAGGAGCTGAATAGGCTTTATTGGGTTCCATCTGGTGACATGTCAGTCAATGGATAAGTATAATGTATAAGTACAGGTACAGGAACATAGTCAGAGCATCAAACAGTAAAATATTAGGGAGGTTCTGCAAGCACCTCAGTTACATAATTGTATAGATCTGTATCTTTTTTGGTGCATTACATCCCATTTTTTAGTATAAAAATAAATCATGACATGAAATATTTTGCTTGTTATACGTTATGTTATGTTTTACCTGCCATGTTTTGCTGAGCCTCTTGCATCCTTTTTAACATGTATTTGTATATCAGAGACGTTTATGTTTATGTTTAGGTTAGACTTGCTGAACCTCCCTATTGTAACTATTGTTGTTGTTGTTGTTACTTTTATTTTATCAATTGTACCCACCTTCACCACTGGCATCGCGGCCGATGGTAAATGTACATGTGTTGGTAGAGCGGCGCCCCTTGGGCTGTAAGCAATCAGAGAACTCAGTCAGACATGTGTGCTCATTTGATTCTCATTCTTGCCTGAATTTTGGGTTATTTCAAAAGATTGGTGAAGGTGAATTGTACATTTTCTGGTGATTTCACCCATATATACTACTACAGTATCATAAACTAGAGAACAGCCCATAGCAATAATATTATCCCACAAATAATGACTCATACTAATGTTATTCCACAAATAATGACTCATACTAATGTTGTACCACAAATAAGACTCATACTAATGTTGTACCACAAATAATAACTCATACTAATGTTGTACCACAAATAATGACTCATACTAATGTTGTACCACAAATAAGACTCATACTAATGTTGTACCACAAATAATAACTCATACTAATGTTGTACCACAAATAATGACTCATACTAATGTTGTACCACAAATAATGACTCATACTAATGTTGTACCACAAATAATGACTCATACTAATGTTGTACCACAAATAATGACTCATACTAATGTTGTACCACAAATAATGACTCATACTAATGTTGTACCACAAATAATGACTCATACTAATGTTGTACCACAAATAATGACTCATACTAATGTTGTACCACAAATAATGACTCATACTAATGTTGTACCACAAATAATGACTCATACTAATGTTATTCCACAAATAATGACTCATACTAATGTTGTACCACAAATAATGACTCATACTAATGTTGTACCACAAATAATGACTCATACTAATGTTATCCCACAAATAATGACTCATACTAATGTTGTACCACAAATAATGACTCATACTAATGTTATCCCACAAATAATGACTCATACTAATGTTATTCCACAAATAATGACTCATACTAATGTTGTACCACAAATAATGACTCATACTAATGTTGTACCACAAATAATGACTCATACTAATGTTGTACCACAAATAATGACTCATACTAATGTTGTACCACAAATAATGACTCATACTAATGTTGTACCACAAATAATGACTCATACTAATGTTAACCCACTAATAATGACTCATACTATGTTGTCCCACAAATAATGACTCATACTAATGTTAACCCACAAATAATGACTCATACTAATGTTAACCCACAAATAATGACTCATACTAATGTTGTACCACTAATAATGACTCATACTAATGTTGTACCACTAATAATGACTCATACTAATGTTGTACCACAAATAATGACTCATACTAATGTTGTACCACTAATAATGACTCATACTAATGTTAACCCACTAATAATGACTCATACTAATGTTGTCCCACAAATAATGACTCATACTAATGTTGTACCACAAATAATGACTCATACTAATGTTGTACCACAAATAATGACTCATACTAATGTTATCCCACAAATAATGACTCATACTAATGTTGTACCACAAATAATGACTCATACTAATGTTGTACCACAAATAATGACTCATACTAATGTTGTACCACAAATAATGACTCATACTAATGTTGTACCACAAATAATGACTCATACTAATGTTGTACCACAAATAATGACTCACACTAATGTTGTACCACAAATAATGACTCATACTAATGTTAACCCACAAATAATGACTCATACTAATGTTATTCCACAAATAATGACTCATACTAATGTTGTACCACAAATAATGACTCATACTAATGTTGTACCACAAATAATGACTCATACTAATGTTGTACCACAAATAATGACTCATACTAATGTTATCCCACAAATAATGACTCATACTAATGTTGTACCACAAATAATGACTCATACTAATGTTATCCCACAAATAATGACTCATACTAATGTTGTACCACAAATAATGACTCATACTAATGTTGTACCACTAATAATGACTCATACTAATGTTATCCCACTAATAATGACTCATACTAATGTTATTCCACAAATAATGACTCATACTAATGTTGTACCACAAATAATGACTCATACTAATGTTGTACCACAAATAATGACTCATACTAATGTTATCCCACAAATAATGACTCATACTAATGTTATTCCACAAATAATGACTCATACTAATGTTGTACCACAAATAATGACTCATACTAATGTTGTACCACAAATAATGACTCATACTAATGTTAACCCACTAATAATGACTCATACTAATGTTGTCCAACAAATAATGACTCATACTAATGTTATCCCACAAATAATGACTCATACTAATGTTGTACCACAATTAATGACTCATACTAATGTTGTACCACAAATAATGACTCATACTAATGTTGTACCACAAATAATGACTCATACTAATGTTAACCCACTAATAATGACTCATACTAATGTTGTACCACAAATAATGACTCATACTAATGTTATCCCACAAATAATGACTCATACTAATATTGTACCACAAATAATGACTCATACTAATGTTAACCCACTAATAATGACTCATACTAATGTTGTACCACAAATAATGACTCATACTAATGTTATCCCACAAATAATGACTCATACTAATGTTGTACCACAATTAATGACTCATACTAATGTTGTACCACAAATAATGACTCATACTAATGTTGTACCACAAATAATGACTCATACTAATGTTGTACCACTAATAATGACTCATACTAATGTTATCCCACTAATAATGACTCATACTAATGTTATTCCACAAATAATGACTCATACTAATGTTAACCCACTAATAATGACTCATACTAATGTTGTACCACAAATAATGACTCATACTAATGTTATCCCACAAATAATGACTCATACTAATGTTATTCCACAAATAATGACTCATACTAATGTTGTACCACAAATAATGACTCATACTAATGTTTTACCACAAATAATGACTCATACTAATGTTGTACCACAAATAATGACTCATACTAATGTTGTACCACAAATAATGACTCATACTAATGTTGTACCACAAATAATGACTCATACTAATGTTAACCCACTAATAATGACTCATACTATGTTGTCCCACAAATAATGACTCATACTAATGTTAACCCACAAATAATGACTCATACTAATGTTAACCCACAAATAATGACTCATACTAATGTTGTACCACTAATAATGACTCATACTAATGTTGTACCACTAATAATGACTCATACTAATGTTGTACCACAAATAATGACTCATACTAATGTTGTACCACTAATAATGACTCATACTAATGTTAACCCACTAATAATGACTCATACTAATGTTGTCCCACAAATAATGACTCATACTAATGTTGTACCACAAATAATGACTCATACTAATGTTGTACCACAAATAATGACTCATACTAATGTTATCCCACAAATAATGACTCATACTAATGTTGTACCACAAATAATGACTCATACTAATGTTGTACCACAAATAATGACTCATACTAATGTTGTACCACAAATAATGACTCATACTAATGTTGTACCACAAATAATGACTCATACTAATGTTGTACCACAAATAATGACTCACACTAATGTTGTACCACAAATAATGACTCATACTAATGTTAACCCACAAATAATGACTCATACTAATGTTATTCCACAAATAATGACTCATACTAATGTTGTACCACAAATAATGACTCATACTAATGTTGTACCACAAATAATGACTCATACTAATGTTGTACCACAAATAATGACTCATACTAATGTTATCCCACAAATAATGACTCATACTAATGTTGTACCACAAATAATGACTCATACTAATGTTATTCCACAAATAATGACTCATACTAATGTTGTACCACAAATAATGACTCATACTAATGTTGTACCACAAATAATGACTCATACTAATGTTATCCCACAAATAATGACTCATACTAATGTTGTACCACAAATAATGACTCATACTAATGTTATCCCACAAATAATGACTCATACTAATGTTGTACCACAAATAATGACTCATACTAATGTTGTACCACTAATAATGACTCATACTAATGTTATCCCACTAATAATGACTCATACTAATGTTATTCCACAAATAATGACTCATACTAATGTTAACCCACTAATAATGACTCATACTAATGTTGTACCACAAATAATGACTCATACTAATGTTATCCCACAAATAATGACTCATACTAATGTTATTCCACAAATAATGACTCATACTAATGTTGTACCACAAATAATGACTCATACTAATGTTGTACCACAAATAATGACTCATACTAATGTTGTACCACAAATAATGACTCATACTAATGTTATCCCACAAATAATGACTCATACTAATGTTGTACCACAAATAATGACTCATACTAATGTTGTACCACTAATAATGACTCATACTAATGTTATCCCACTAATAATGACTCATACTAATGTTATTCCACAAATAATGACTCATACTAATGTTAACCCACTAATAATGACTCATACTAATGTTGTACCACAAATAATGACTCATACTAATGTTATCCCACAAATAATGACTCATACTAATGTTATTCCACAAATAATGACTCATACTAATGTTGTACCACAAATAATGACTCATACTAATGTTGTACCACAAATAATGACTCATACTAATGTTGTACCACAAATAATGACTCATACTAATGTTGTACCACAAATAATGACTCATACTAATGTTGTACCACAAATAATGACTCATACTAATGTTAACCCACTAATAATGACTCATACTATGTTGTCCCACAAATAATGACTCATACTAATGTTAACCCACAAATAATGACTCATACTAATGTTAACCCACAAATAATGACTCATACTAATGTTGTACCACTAATAATGACTCATACTAATGTTGTACCACTAATAATGACTCATACTAATGTTGTACCACAAATAATGACTCATACTAATGTTGTACCACTAATAATGACTCATACTAATGTTAACCCACTAATAATGACTCATACTAATGTTGTCCCACAAATAATGACTCATACTAATGTTGTACCACAAATAATGACTCATACTAATGTTGTACCACAAATAATGACTCATACTAATGTTATCCCACAAATAATGACTCATACTAATGTTGTACCACAAATAATGACTCATACTAATGTTGTACCACAAATAATGACTCATACTAATGTTGTACCACAAATAATGACTCATACTAATGTTGTACCACAAATAATGACTCATACTAATGTTGTACCACAAATAATGACTCACACTAATGTTGTACCACAAATAATGACTCATACTAATGTTAACCCACAAATAATGACTCATACTAATGTTATTCCACAAATAATGACTCATACTAATGTTGTACCACAAATAATGACTCATACTAATGTTGTACCACAAATAATGACTCATACTAATGTTGTACCACAAATAATGACTCATACTAATGTTATCCCACAAATAATGACTCATACTAATGTTGTACCACAAATAATGACTCATACTAATGTTATCCCACAAATAATGACTCATACTAATGTTGTACCACAAATAATGACTCATACTAATGTTGTACCACTAATAATGACTCATACTAATGTTATCCCACTAATAATGACTCATACTAATGTTATTCCACAAATAATGACTCATACTAATGTTGTACCACAAATAATGACTCATACTAATGTTGTACCACAAATAATGACTCATACTAATGTTATCCCACAAATAATGACTCATACTAATGTTATTCCACAAATAATGACTCATACTAATGTTGTACCACAAATAATGACTCATACTAATGTTGTACCACAAATAATGACTCATACTAATGTTAACCCACTAATAATGACTCATACTAATGTTGTCCAACAAATAATGACTCATACTAATGTTATCCCACAAATAATGACTCATACTAATGTTGTACCACAATTAATGACTCATACTAATGTTGTACCACAAATAATGACTCATACTAATGTTGTACCACAAATAATGACTCATACTAATGTTAACCCACTAATAATGACTCATACTAATGTTGTACCACAAATAATGACTCATACTAATGTTATCCCACAAATAATGACTCATACTAATATTGTACCACAAATAATGACTCATACTAATGTTAACCCACTAATAATGACTCATACTAATGTTGTACCACAAATAATGACTCATACTAATGTTATCCCACAAATAATGACTCATACTAATGTTGTACCACAATTAATGACTCATACTAATGTTGTACCACAAATAATGACTCATACTAATGTTGTACCACAAATAATGACTCATACTAATGTTATCCCACAAATAATGACTCATACTAATGTTGTACCACAAATAATGACTCATACTAATGTTGTACCACAAATAATGACTCATACTAATGTTGTACCACTAATAATGACTCATACTAATGTTATCCCACTAATAATGACTCATACTAATGTTATTCCACAAATAATGACTCATACTAATGTTGTACCACAAATAATGACTCATACTAATGTTGTACCACAAATAATGACTCATACTAATGTTATCCCACAAATAATGACTCATACTAATGTTATTCCACAAATAATGACTCATACTAATGTTGTACCACAAATAATGACTCATACTAATGTTGTACCACAAATAATGACTCATACTAATGTTAACCCACTAATAATGACTCATACTAATGTTGTCCCACAAATAATGACTCATACTAATGTTATCCCACAAATAATGACTCATACTAATGTTGTACCACAAATAATGACCCATACTAATGTTGTACCACAAATAATGACTCATACTAATGTTGTACCACAAATAATGACTCATACTAATGTTGTACCACAAATAATGACTCATACTAATGTTATCCCACAAATAATGACTCATACTAATGTTGTACCACAATTAATGACTCATACTAATGTTGTACCACAAATAATGACTCATACTAATGTTGTACCACAAATAATGACTCATACTAATGTTAACCCACTAATAATGACTCATACTAATGTTGTACCACAAATAATGACTCATACTAATGTTATCCCACAAATAATGACTCATACTAATATTGTACCACAAATAATGACTCATACTAATGTTAACCCACTAATAATGACTCATACTAATGTTGTACCACAAATAATGACTCATACTAATGTTATCCCACAAATAATGACTCATACTAATGTTGTACCACAATTAATGACTCATACTAATGTTGTACCACAAATAATGACTCATACTAATGTTGTACCACAAATAATGACTCATACTAATGTTAACCCACTAATAATGACTCATACTAATGTTGTACCACAAATAATGACTCATACTAATGTTGTACCACAAATAATGACTCATACTAATGTTATTCCACAAATAATGACTCATACTAATGTTGTACCACAAATAATGACTCATACTAATGTTATCAAATAATGACTCATACTAATGTTGTACCACAAATAATGACTCATACTAATGTTATTCCACAAATAATGACTCATACTAATGTTATCCCACAAATAATGACTCATACTAATGTTGTACCACAAATAATGACTCACACTAATGTACCACAAATAATGACTCACACTAATGTTGTACCACAAATAATGACTCATACTAATGTTATACCACAAATAATGACTCACACTAATGTTGTACCACAAATAATGACTCATACTAATGTTATACCACAAATAATGACTCATACTAATGTTATACCACAAATAATGACTCATACTAATGTTATTCCACAAATAATGACTCATACTATGTTGTCCCACAAATAATGACTCATACTAATGTTGTACCACAAATAATGACTCATACTAATGTTATCCCACAAATAATGACTCATACTAATGTTATTCTACAAATAATGACTCATACTAATGTTGTACCACAAATAATGACTCATACTAATGTTGTACCACAAATAATGACTCATACTAATGTTAACCCACTAATAATGACTCATACTAATGTTGTCCCACAAATAATGACTCATACTAATGTTATCCCACAAATAATGACTCATACTAATGTTGTACCACAATTAATGACTCATACTAATGTTGTACCACAAATAATGACTCATACTAATGTTGTACCACAAATAATGACTCATACTAATGTTAACCCACTAATAATGACTCATACTAATGTTGTACCACAAATAATGACTCATACTAATGTTATCCCACAAATAATGACTCATACTAATATTGTACCACAAATAATGACTCATACTAATGTTAACCCACTAATAATGACTCATACTAATGTTGTACCACAAATAATGACTCATACTAATGTTAACCCACTAATAATGACTCATACTAATGTTATTCCACAAATAATGACTCATACTAATGTTGTACCACAAATAATGACTCATACTAATGTTGTACCACTAATAATGACTCATACTAATGTTGTACCACAAATAATGACTCATACTAATGTTATACCACAAATAATGACTCATACTAATGTTATTCCACAAATAATGACTCATACTATGTTGTCCCACAAATAATGACTCATACTAATGTTGTACCACAAATAATGACTCATACTAATATTGTACCACAAATAATGACTCATACTAATGTTAACCCACAAATAATGACTCATACTCACCAAGGCTTTAATGGCCTCCATCGTCCAACAAAGTCCATCGTTCTTCTTCCTGGAATGAACCAAAGATCAACTTCACAAACTCTAAGCATACAATAGGGCAATTTTTCAAATTGACAGCAGCGCCATAGAGAGAGCGGCGGAAACGGCCCAAACTATGAGCTAGGCGGGCAGGCTCACAGAAGCCTTATGTATTAACCATAGGCTTCTAACTTTCTACTTTTTCTCTCAGAATTTGACTTATTGTATGGTACTGTTTACAATTGGATAACAGAAAAATTTCAACTAGAAGTCATGCCCAAGGCAGACATAATTTAAAATTATTACAACCAAAATCTACAAAAATTCTAAATTCTTTCACTTATAAATCAGCTAAATATTGGAATTCCCTTGATACTCATGCTCACCAGGTACAGGACCGGAAAACTTTTAGCAAAATTATTCACACCTGTTTAAATACAATTGAAATACTGTAGATCGTCCCCTGCAGATCTTACATTTTATTTTATTCTATTTTATCGCTATTGTATTTTTAATATGTATTTTGTTATGTCTGTATAATACTTCTTGGTCTGGACCGACCATACAAACTACCAACCATTAATTACACGGTTGTTATTGTACCCTAATTTTAACCTCATGCTCTAGTTAGTACAACTTAGTGTTAGCAATTATCATATATAATATTCAACTAAGCCTACATATAAAGAAACAGCTAAACCTAGGCAAGTAGGAAATAGCCCTTGAATATCAAATGAAATAGCCTTGAAATTTCTATTGTAGTATTCTATTGTAAATTTGTTTCGGCAATCACCAACCACCCAGGAACCCAGTGGAAAACTTGGAACATAGGTTTCAAAACTGGGCCCTCTTTTTGTAATCACCATTGATGCAAATAAAAAATGTTTTGAATTGAATTGAATTGAAAACTGAGGAAATGCTTTGGCTTTACAAATTATGGTTGTCCAACATAGGGATATGTGGCTGTCCGACACTAGCTTTGTTTCTGGTGGGGGGCCGGGTGGGTGGGTGGCGGTTCAGGGGTACATGTTATTCTGATCCAGTTGTCAATTCTCTACCGATGGTGGTCAGATATTATTGTATTATGTGGTACTTTCTGGACAAAGAAACCCCTCTTTCTACCTTTTCTGTTCTACCTCTTTTCGTAGAAATCGCTCTACCCTTATGATATATGGATTATGTGGTACTTTCTGAGATAACTAAGCTCAATAGTACTAACCACAAACTGTCTTGTAGATACTAGTGTAGGTAGACACAGCAGTGGGTGGAAGACCATGGTTATTCTTCATTGCTGCCCGTGAGCCCATAATCTTCTCATGCTAATGAATCTCTTTGTTTATTATAGCGAGGGTACTTTGTGCCAATCTACCAACATTCCAATTATCATATGCAAGGATGTTTGCTGTATAAAAATTCTAAATAAAAAAAAAGACAAAAGAAGACTAAGGTAAGGTAAGTGTGTTTACCTCTGGTCCTGGAGGAAGTCCTTTTGTCCCTCATTGTGCTGCTCTATTGTGTCACCAAGGTTACTGAGGAAGGATCGCATGGCTTCTTCCTTGCACTGAAGGAGAAGAAGTGAAAAGGTCATGAGAATATTGTATTAAAGCTGCATCTTCAGCTTTTATCATAAAACAAATGTTAACAACTTTTTCAGGGCAATCCCCAATATGACCTTCATCAGGGCAATCCCCAATATGACCTTCATCAGGGCAATCCCCAATATGACCTTCATCAGGGCAATCCCCAATATGACCTTCATCAGGGCAATCCCCAATATGACCTTCATCAGGGCAATCCCCAATATGACCTTCATCAGGAGAGTCCCAATATGACCTTCATCAGGAGAGTCCCAATATGACCTTCATCAGGGCAATCCCCAATATTGACCTTCATCAGGGCAATCCCCAATATGACCTTCATCAGGGCAATCCCCAATATGACCTTCATCAGGGCAATCCCCAATATGACCTTCATCAGGGCAATCCCCAATATGACCTTCATCAGGGCAGTCCCCAATATGACCTTCATCAGGGCAATCCCCAATATGACCTTCATCAGGGCAATCCCCAATATGACCTTCATCAGGGCAATCCCCAATATGACCTTCATCAGGGCAATCCCCAATATGACCTTCATCAGGGCAATCCCCAATATGACCTTCATCAGGGGAGTCCCCAATATGACCTTCATCAGGGCAATCCCCAATATGACCTTCATCAGGGCAATCCCCAATATGACCTTCATCAGGGCAATCCCCAATATGACCTTCATCAGGAGAGTCCCAATATGACCTTCATCAGGAGAGTCCCAATATGACCTTCATCAGGGCAATCCCCAATATGACCTTCATCAGGGCAATCCCCAATATGACCTTCATCAGGGCAATCCCCAATATGACCTTCATCAGGGCAATCCCCAATATGACCTTCATCAGGGCAATCCCCAATATGACCTTCATCAGGAGAGTCCCAATATGACCTTCATCAGGAGAGTCCCAATATGACCTTCATCAGGGCAATCCCCAATATTGACCTTCATCAGGGCAATCCCCAATATGACCTTCATCAGGGCAATCCCCAATATGACCTTCATCAGGGCAATCCCCAATATGACCTTCATCAGGGCAATCCCCAATATGACCTTCATCAGGGCAGTCCCCAATATGACCTTCATCAGGGCAATCCCCAATATTGACCTTCATCAGGGCAATCCCCAATATGACCTTCATCAGGGCAATCCCCAATATGACCTTCATCAGGGCAATCCCCAATATGACCTTCATCAGGAGAGTCCCAATATGACCTTCATCAGGGCAATCCCCAATATTGACCTTCATCAGGGCAATCCCCAATATGACCTTCATCAGGGCAATCCCCAATATTGACCTTCATCAGGGCAATCCCCAATATGACCTTCATCAGGGCAATCCCCAATATGACCTTCATCAGGGGAGTCCCCAATATTGACCTTCATCAGGGCAATCCCCAATATGACCTTCATCAGGGCAATCCCCAATATGACCTTCATCAGGGCAATCCCCAATATGACCTTCATCAGGGGAGTCCCCAATATGACCTTCATCAGGGCAATCCCCAATATTGACCTTCATCAGGGCAATCCCCAATATGTCCTTCATCAGGGCAATCCCCAATATGACCTTCATCAGGGCAATCCCCAATATGACCTTCATCAGGGCAATCCCCAATATGACCTTCATCAGGGGAGTCCCAATATGACCTTCATCAGGGCAATCCTTCATTTCTGTGAGGAAAAACAACCTTATACTTATTACTGACATCTTGAAAGTTTGACTTCCCCCATGTATATGTATAGATCGGGGGACTTTCCTAACCCAACAAGTTAGTTCGGAATTCTACTGATACAAAAACATTTAAAAAAGGCATTCACCTTCAACAGGCCTTTTTCATGCTTAGGGGCCTTGCCTTGGTCGGGTTTGGTTGTCTCTGTTTGTTTTTGTCTGAAATATAACATATTCAATATAAATCATGAGAGTAAACCCCAAGCCTAGACTAAGTCCCTGCTTCATGTAGCATTGAAGAGGTAAAACCTGACCCACCTTTCCGCCGCCAGTACTGGCCCAGGATCTGCCGCTTTTGTTGGTGTGAACACTTTCATTGCCTTTTTCTTTGGTTCCGCGACTTGCTCCGCTACACAATAAATGTTGACAAAAGGTGAGTAAGATGACAATAGTCGCCTACAACATTTTGAGCTCTGTATACTTCTAATTGACCAATTGTTGCTCTTCATAAAGCAGAAGGCAGGAGTAGAGATGCTAACGTACCTGCTTCCCTCTTCCTCTTGCGGGTTACTGTGCCTGCCGGCTATAGAAGTAGAAATAGTTGAATGAGGGACAGAACATGATGTACTGCCTGCTATAGAAGTAGAAATACTTGAATGAGTGGACAGAACATGATGTACTGCCTGCTATAGAAGTAGAAATACTTGAATGAGTGACAGAACATGATGTACTGCCTGCTATAGAAGTAGAAATACTTGAATGAGTGGACAGAACATGATGTACTGCCTGCTATAGAAGTAGAAATATTTGAATGAGTGACACAACATGATCTACTGCCTGCTATAGAAGTAGAAATATTTGAATGAGTGACACAACATGATCTACTGCCTGCTATAGAAGTAGAAATAGTTGAATGAGTGACACAACATGATCTACTGCCTGCTATAGAAGTAGAAATACTTGAATGAGTGGACAGAACATGATGTACTGCCTGCTATAGAAGTAGAAATACTTGAATGAGTGACACAACATGATGTACTGCCTGCTATAGAAGTAGAAATACTTGAATGAGTGGACAGAACATGATCTACTGCCTGCTATAGAAGTAGAAATACTTGAATGAGTGACACAACATGATGTACTGCCTGCTATAGAAGTAGAAATAGTTGAATGAGTGACACAACATGATCTACTGCCTGCTATAGAAGTAGAAATATTTGAATGAGTGGACAGAACATGATCTACTGCCTGCTATAGAAGTAGAAATATTTGAATGAGTGACACAACATGATGTACTGCCTGCTATAGAAGTAGAAATAGTTGAATGAGTGGACAGAACATGATGTACTGCCTGCTATAGAAGTAGAAATACTTGAATGAGTGACACAACATGATCTACTAAAAGTGCCGTGCCTTGAAAAAGTGCCTGGCTTAAAGGGGAATCCACACTGGGACCCCAGCGTAATGCCATTAATCATTCTCATCTTGTGATATGGGTCTGGGAGGCGGCCCCAGACAGTCATGAGACACTCTTGCATAGATAATGCCCCAAACCAAAACAGTCCTAATCAGGGGCACATGGCCCTTCCAGTAAGATAGACATGAGGAACTTATAAGTAACCAACAAAGCAATACTCCCCCATGTGGTGTTGTTGTGTCATGTGACTGGTGGAAAGCTCCCGCTGGCCCCACCCACCCCTTTTATACTGAAGGTGCCCCTTTAAGAGATGCCAATATGTAATGCCGTCTACAAAGGAACATTTCCCTACTACTGGGCTGAGATGGGCTGACCTTGGGAAGCGCCGACAATCGCCGCCACCTGTTGGGTCGTGTTTCTAGACGCTAGATGGAGCTGCATATCATCGCCTAATATGTTTCCACATTACATAGTATACTTCCATATATTCTACCTATACACATCACTTTCCACATTACATAGTATACTTCCATATATTCTACCTATACACATCACTTTCCATATTACATAATATACTTCCATATATTCTACCTATACACATCACTTTCCATATTACATAGTATACTTCCATATATTCTACTTGTACACATCACTTTCCATATTACATAGTATACTTCCATATATTCTACCTATACACATCACTTTCCATATTACATAATATACTTCCATATATTCTACCTATACACATCACTTTCCATATTACATAGTATACTTCCATATATTCTACTTGTACACATCACTTTTATACTGTAACCATTTTACCCTACATGCCTCCTTATAGTAGTAAAGGTCAGACTATTAACAAAAGACTTTGTCTGAGTTTTTATTCTCCTCCTCGAACAAATGCAAGGGTCATTACACATATATGATGTGATAGCACTGGGACAATTGGTGGCGCCTTGAATGGAGTGTTAAACTGTGGAACTAACTTTTCCCTCCTTAAAATGGGTAAAAGTCACTAAATATTAGGTTTCATGAAGTAAAACTTGGGCCGTTACATTTGGAGAATAGGAAAGAAGTTGATTTCCTCAATAGGGTTTGGGGTTTTGTGACACCTTAAGAACAAATAAAGGCTACATCTGGGTCAGATTTTCAGAAAATGTACAATAATATTCAACTTCCGGAATCCTCTCAAATAACGCAAATTTCAGACAACATTCAAAATACACTTCAACCTAACCAATTGAATTGCTAGAATCAATGCAATGCCGAATATACTCGAATTTACCTAGTATTGCCAAAGTGCAATCTAATGTAGCAGAATTTACTAAATGTGTACAGCGGCTAATTGTATATTTTCTGAAAATCTGACCAATCTATGATCAATATCATTCCTGTTTATAAGGTATAAAGTAGTGAGTGTACATGAATGTACATACCAGGAATGTACATACCAGGAATGTACTTACCCATGCAATCAGGGACTGTTCAGCCCAGGAATGTACTTACCCATGCAATCAGTGACTGTTCAGCCCAGCAATGTACTTACCCATGCAATCAGGGACTGTTCAGCCCAGGAATGTACTTACCCATGCAATCAGGGACTGTACATACCAGGAATGTACTTACCCATGCAATCAGGGACTGTTCAGCCCAGGAATGTACTTACCCATGCAATCAGGGACTGTACATACCAGGAATGTACTTACCCATGCAATCAGGGACTGTTCAGCCCAGGAATGTACTTACCCATGCAATCAGGGACTGTTCAGCCCAGGAATGTACTTACCCATGCAATCAGGGACTGTACATACCAGGAATGTACTTACCCATGCAATCAGGGACTGTTCAGCCCAGGAATGTACTTACCCATGCAATCAGTGACTGTTCAGCCCAGGAATGTACTTACCCATGCAATCAGTGACTGTTCAGCCCAGGAATGTACTTACCCATGCAATCAGGGACTGTTCAGCCCAGGAATGTACTTACCCATGCAATCAGGGACTGTTCAGCCCAGGAATGTACTTACCCATGCAATCAGGGACTGTACATACCAGGAATGTACTTACCCATGCAATCAGGGACTGTTCAGCCCAGGAATGTACTTACCCATGCAATCAGTGACTGTTCAGTCCAGGAATGTACTTACCCATGCAATCAGGGACTGTTCAGCCCAGGAATGTACTTACCCATGCAATCAGGGACTGTTCAACCCAGGAATGTACTTACCCATGCAATCAGTGACTGTACATACCAGGAATGTACTTACCCATGCAATCAGGGACTGTACATACCAGGAATGTACTTACCCATGCAATCAGGGACTGTTCAGCCCAGGAATGTACTTACCCATGCAATCAGGGACTGTTCAGCCCAGGAATGTACTTACCCATGCAATCAGGGACTGTTCAGTCCAGGAATGTACTTACCCATGCAATCAGGGACTGTTCAGCCCAGGAATGTACTTACCCATGCAATCAGGGACTGTTCAGCCCAGGAATGTACTTACCCATGCAATCAGGGACTGTTCAGCCCAGGAATGTACTTACCCATGTAATCAGTGACTGTTCAACCCTGGAATGTACTTACCCATGTAATCAGGGACTGTACATACCAGGAATGTACTTACCCATGCAATCAGGGACTGTTCAGCCCAGGAATGTACTTACCCATGTAATCAGTGACTGTTCAACCCAGGAATGTACTTACCCATGCAATCAGTCACTGTTCAACCCAGGAATGTACTTACCCATGCAATCAGGGACTGTACATACCAGGAATGTACTTACCCATGCAATCAGGGACTGTTCAGCCCAGGAATGTACTTACCCATGCAATCAGGGACTGTTCAACCCAGGAATGTACTTACCCATGCAATCAGTGACTGTTCAGCCCAGGAATGTACTTACCCATGCAATCAGTGACTGTTCAGCCCAGGAATGTACTTACCCATGCAATCAGGGACTGTACATACCAGGAATGTACTTACCCATGCAATCAGTGACTGTTCAACCCAGGAATGTACTTACCCATGCAATCAGGGACTGTACAACCCAGGAATGTACTTACCCATGCAATCAGGGACTGTTCAACCCAGGAATGTACTTACCCATGCAATCAGGGACTGTTCAACCCAGGAATGTACTTACCCATGCAATCAGGGACTGTACATACCAGGAATGTACTTACCCATGCAATCAGTGACTGTACATACCAGGAATGTACTTACCCATGCAATCAGGGACTGTTCAACCCAGGAATGTACTTACCCATGCAATCAGGGACTGTTCAACCCTGGAATGTACTTACCCATGCAATCAGTGACTGTTCAGCCCAGGAATGTACTTACCCATGCAATCAGGGACTGTACATACCAGGAATGTACTTACCCATGCAATCAGGGACTGTTCAACCCAGGAATGTACTTACCCATGCAATCAGGGACTGTTCAACCCAGGAATGTACTTACCCATGCAATCAGGGACTGTTCAACCCAGGAATGTACTTACCCATGCAATCAGGGACTGTACATACCAGGAATGTACTTACCCATGCAATCAGGGACTGTTCAACCCAGGAATGTACTTACCCATGCAATCAGTGCCTGTACATACCAGGAATGTACTTACCCATGCAATCAGGGACTGTTCAGCCCAGGAATGTACTTACCCATGCAATCAGTGACTGTTCAACCCAGGAATGTACTTACCCATGCAATCAGTGACTGTTCAGCCCAGGAATGTACTTACCCATGCAATCAGTGACTGTACAACCCAGGAATGTACTTACCCATGCAATCAGTGACTGTTCAACCCAGGAATGTACTTACCCATGCAATCAGTGACTGTACAACCCAGGAATGTACTTACCCATGCAATCAGGGACTGTTCAACCCAGGAATGTACTTACCCATGCAATCAGGGACTGTTCAGCCCAGGAATGTACTTACCCATGTAATCAGTGACTGTTCAACCCAGGAATGTACTTACCCATGCAATCAGGGACTGTACATACTAGGAATGTACTTACCCATGCAATCAGGGACTGTTCAGTCCAGGAATGTACTTACCCATGCAATCAGTGACTGTACATACCAGGAATGTACTTACCCATGCAATCAGGGACTGTACATACCAGGAATGTACTTACCCATGCAATCAGTGACTGTTCAACCCAGGAATGTACTTACCCATGCAATCAGTGACTGTTCAGCCCAGGAATGTACTTACCCATGCAATCAGTGACTGTTCAGTCCAGGAATGTACTTACCCATGCAATCAGGGACTGTTCAGCCCAGGAATGTACTTACCCATGCAATCAGGGACTGTTCAGTCCAGGAATGTACTTACCCATGCAATCAGGGACTGTACATACCAGGAATGTACTTACCCATGCAATCAGGGACTGTTCAACCCAGGAATGTACTTACCCATGCAATCAGGGACTGTTCAGTCCAGGAATGTACTTACCCATGCAATCAGGGACTGTTCAACCCAGGAATGTACTTACCCATGCAATCAGTCACTGTTCAACCCAGGAATGTACTTACCCATGCAATCAGTGACTGTACAACCCAGGAATGTACTTACCCATGCAATCAGGGACTGTACATACTAGGAATGTACTTACCCATGTAATCAGGGACTGTTCAACCCAGGAATGTACTTACCAGGAATGTACTTACCCATGCAATCAGTGACTGTTCAACCCAGGAATGTACTTACCCATGCAATCAGGGACTGTTCAGTCCAGGAATGTACTTACCCATGCAATCAGGGACTGTTCAACCCAGGAATGTACTTACCCATGCAATCAGGGACTGTTCAGTCCAGGAATGTACTTACCCATGCAATCAGGGACTGTTCAACCCAGGAATGTACTTACCCATGCAATCAGTGACTGTTCAGCCCAGCAATGTACTTACCCATGCAATCAGGGACTGTTCAACCCAGGAATGTACTTACCCATGCAATCAGGGACTGTACAACCCAGGAATGTACTTACCCATGCAATCAGGGACTGTACAACCCAGGAATGTACTTACCCATGCAATCAGGGACTGTTCAGCCGAAGAATGGCCGTCATCCCAGAAATGGCCGTCATACTTCTTCACAGCTTCCTGTTGATCTTTCTCACAACTATAGAACAAGGAAAACGTCATGGAGGTAATTTACATATTTGTAGCTTTCATATGCAGGTCACAATCAATATTGTATTCAATCATTCAGTCACATATGCAGGTCACAATCAATATTGTATTCAATCATTCATATGCAGGTCACAATCAATATTGTATTCAATCATTCAATCATTCATATGCAGGTCACAATCAATATTGTATTCAATCATTCAGTCACATATGCAGGTCACAATCAATATTGTATTCAATCATTCAGTCATTCATGTGCAGGTCACAATCAATATTGTATTCAATCATTCAGTCATATGCAGGTCACAATCAATATTGTATTCAATCATTCAGTCATTCATATGCAGGTCACAATCAATATTGTATTCAATCATTCAATCACATATGCAGGTCACAATCAATATTGTATTCAATCATTCAATCATTCACATGCAGGTCACAATCAATATTGTATTCAATCATTCAATCATTCATATGCAGGTCACAATCAATATTGTATTCAATCATTCAATCATTCATATGCAGGTCATAATCAATATTGTATTCAATCATTCATATGCAGGTCACAATCAATATTGTATTCAATCATTCACATGCAGGTCACAATCAATATTGTATTCAATCATTCAATCACATATGCAGGTCACAATCAATATTGTATTCAATCATTCAATCACATATGCAGGTCACAATCAATATTGTATTCAATCATTCATATGCAGGTCACAATCAATATTGTATTCAATCATTCAATCATTCATATGCAGGTCACAATCAATATTGTATTCAATCATTCAGTCATATGCAGGTCACAATCAATATTGTATTCAATCATTCAATCATTCAGTCATATGCAGGTCACAATCAATATTGTATTCAATCATTCAATCACATATGCAGGTCACAATCAATATTGTATTCAATCATTCAATCATTCATATGCAGGTCACAATCAATATTGTATTCAATCATTCAATCACATATGCAGGTCACAATCAATATTGTATTCAATCATTCAGTCACATATGCAGGTCACAATCAATATTGTATTCAATCATTCAGTCACATATGCAGGTCACAATCAATATTGTATTCAATCATTCAGTCACATATGCAGGTCACAATCAATATTGTATTCAATCATTCAATCATTCACATGCAGGTCACAATCAATATTGTATTCAATCATTCAATCATTCACATGCAGGTCACAATCAATATTGTATTCAATCATTCAGTCACATGCAGGTCACAATCAATATTGTATTCAATCATTCAGTCACATATGCAGGACACAATCAATATTGTATTCAATCATTCAGTCACATATGCAGGTCACAATCAATATTGTATTCAATCATTCAGTCATATGCAGGTCACAATCAATATTGTATTCAATCATTCAATCATTCATATGCAGGTCACAATCAATATTGTATTCAATCATTCAATCATTCACATGCAGGTCACAATCAATATTGTATTCAATCATTCAGTCACATATGCAGGTCACAATCAATATTGTATTCAATCATTCAGTCATTCATGTGCAGGTCACAATCAATATTGTATTCAATCATTCAATCATTCACATGCAGGTCACAATCAATATTGTATTCAATCATTCAGTCACATATGCAGGTCACAATCAATATTGTATTCAATCATTCAATCATTCACATGCAGGTCACAATCAATATTGTATTCAATCATTCAGTCATATGCAGGTCACAATCAATATTGTATTCAATCATTCAGTCACATATGCAGGTCACAATCAATATTGTATTCAATCATTCAGTCATTCATATGCAGGTCACAATCAATATTGTATTCAATCATTCAGTCACATATGCAGGTCACAATCAATATTGTATTCAATCATTCAATCATTCATATGCAGGTCACAATCAATATTGTATTCAATCATTCAATCACATATGCAGGTCACAATCAATATTGTATTCAATCATTCAATCACATATGCAGGTCACAATCAATATTGTATTCAATCATTCAATCACATATGCAGGTCACAATCAATATTGTATTCAATCATTCATATGCAGGTCACAATCAATATTGTATTCAATCATTCAATCATTCATATGCAGGTCACAATCAATATTGTATTCAATCATTCAGTCATATGCAGGTCACAATCAATATTGTATTCAATCATTCAATCATTCAGTCATATGCAGGTCACAATCAATATTGTATTCAATCATTCAGTCACATATGCAGGTCATAATCAATATTGTATTCAATCATTCAATCACATATGCAGGTCACAATCAATATTGTATTCAATCATTCAATCACATATGCAGGTCATAATCAATATTGTATTCAATCATTCACTCACATATGCAGGTCACAATCAATATTGTATTCAATCATTCAATCACATATGCAGGTCACAATCAATATTGTATTCAATCATTCAGTCACATATGCAGGTCACAATCAATATTGTATTCAATCATTCAATCACATATGCAGGTCATAATCAATATTGTATTCAATCATTCAATCACATATGCAGGTCACAATCAATATTGTATTCAATCATTCAATCATTCATATGCAGGTCACAATCAATATTGTATTCAATCATTCAATCATTCATATGCAGGTCACAATCAATATTGTATTCAATCATTCAATCACATATGCAGGTCACAATCAATATTGTATTCAATCATTCAGTCACATGTTATCCCATACAGACAATGTTTCCAGCTGACCTACTTGAAAAATCAATAAAATATAACAATGTACAATATTTAACATTAAGTAAGGCAATATATAATCTACTTGAGGGAAGTGAAAGTGATAATCTATAAAATATAACAATACACCATTCAGATGTCCTTCAACAGATTAGTTAGAGAACCGGTCAGTTTATAATATGCAAGTGTAGTGGGTTTGGGTTCTTATGTATTTATGCTTCTGTGTGGTACTGTCCGCTGTGGCTAGTACACCTGTACTACCCCAGTGGGCAGCACCATGTCATATGGCCTCACACCAGAGAGGGTCCTGGCACTTTTACCAGTAAATACATCTATTACCCTTTCATGTTGTTCTTATGAACGATAACCACTTCTGATTATATTCATCTTTATCTTATCTACCTGGTGGACTTCAGTCCAAGAGTTTGGTGTATTTCTTACCATTCAACATTTCACTATTCCTTCTCTTACCTTGTGTCATGTGACACCTTTTATATGTTACCTAGAGGGTATAGAGGATATAGAGGGTATAGAGGGGGTTGGTTCACCTCTGGATAGCCGGGACAGAGGAGAGTGTGTCCCATGTGGTAATAAAATGTGCAATAGGTTAATAATCCCTTGTTGTGTTATTATTACGTTAAATGTCTCCCTGTACCACAGTGAAATTGTCTCTGTACCACAGAGAAATTGTCTCTGTACCACAGAGAAATTGTCTCTCTGTACCACAGTGAAATTGTCTCCCTTTTGCGTCTGCCTCTGTACCAGAGGAAAATAACATCTGATGCACAGATGTGTAGATGGGTTGGACAAGAAGGGACAAACTTTGATTGTTATGGATGTAACATTACTGCAGGACACCTGCTGCTCACATAAAACCTACCTCCCCCCCTCTCCCCTATAATTATCCCATTGATATCTTGTTAATAGGTATTATACACCTTAGATGTTAAGGATAGATACAGATACAGTTGTTATGGTCTGTCCAACCATAAGTATATCTACATAAATCTATATAAATCTATGTAAATCAACATTCAATTTTTTTTTCTTGACCACCCAGGTACTGATCATATTCAGTACTGTACATTAGTCTAATATATTTAAGTCTTATTGTTTATTAGCTGGGTGCTGCTCACCTAAACAGCAGGAAGGCACGGCCTTCATTCTTGAACACGTGCAGCTCGTCTGGCTGCACATCAATAATCTCCAGCAGTTTCCTCTTCACACTCTGCAAAATATAAACCACATTACTCTCAATATTTGCATAGCCGCCATTTTGAATCCTGATTCGCATGGAATTATGGGACTAATGGTACAGTGTAAACTCCATGGAAGACATGCCATTATTATTTATTAATGCTCTAATGTCAATATCCATGTGTTATACATAGAAAGAATGGAACACATTAAATTTAATTACTTTCAATAGGGGATTTGCATAGCCGCCATTATGAATCTTGATGAGCAAGGAATTATGGGACTAATGTCACAGTGTTAAATTGATGTAAAACATGCTATGTTCAGCATGGATTATTTATTAATGCTTTAAGGTCAATATCCATGTGTTATACATTTTCCTATAACACAAGCCTCCATCTTTCCCACCATGCATTTGCCTTTCATAGATCATTTATAAAAGCTATGATATTGGTGAAAACATTCCTGCAATTTTCTAGAGAGATAGGCATGTTTGTCTAACCCTCTCACTGTACACTAGCACTAGAGAGATAGGCATGTTTGTCTAACCCTCTCACTGTACACTAGCACTAGAGAGATAGGCATGTTTGTCTAACCCTCTCACTGCATCCCTCTAGGTATGCACATGCATCGTATCTCATTACGCTGTCCTGCTTCCTTATTGGTTACAGGATATGTAAATTAGTTGGTCAGCGGTCTGAGAAAGTAGGTCGGCGAGACGTCAATTACAAATTCAAGACTTACAGCTTTGTTTCGCTGGACGGGGCCCAGGTTGGATAAACCCACTTGGTACAAGACGTGCTTGCCCCCTCGTGTGGAGGCAAGCGACACTGTTGTCTGCTGCAGCTCCTGGTCTCCACCCACCATCATTGTAGCGCCACCTGGTGTGGAGGCAAGGGTTGTCTGCTTGCCCCCTGGTGTGGAGGCAAGGGTTGTCTGCTGCAGCTCCTGGTCTCCACCCACCATCATTGTAGCGCCACCTGGTGTGGGGGCAAGGCACACTCCACCCACCATCATTGTAGCGCCACCTGGTGTGGGGGCAAGGGTTGTCTGCTGCAGCTCCTGGTCTCCACCCACCATCATTGTAGCCGCTCACTTCTTGAAGAAAGTATTAAAATATTAGGAAAGGGTAAAAAGGATGACACACTTTTTTCAAGTTTTTATTATTATTATTATTATTATTATTATTATTATTATTATTATTATTACAAGTTAAACCGCACTAACTGTATCAATTTGATAATGACAAGAAAAAAAGAGTAAATTCATGGACATATTTTTTGAAATAATTTTAAGGGCCTCATAGGCAAATATGCCTATGTGTAGGCTCATAGGCTGGCTTCTATATCAAACATTAATATCAACGACTGTAACCCCTTGTTTCTCATGTAATAATATACAGGTTCAATATAAAAATATCTTCTACAGAAAACGTAGAGTTAGATCTACAAAAGTCTTGAACAGGTCACTACTTTCTGCTGTAAAATCGACGACCTTTGCTTCTGATTTTTCTTGTTGATTTGTGGCGGGAATTTGCGGAAATTCACCCATCAATAAAGCTCATTTACATACTGGATGGGAAATGACGTCACAGTTAGCTGTACGGCAAGTGCACTGAGCAGCGGGGCCAGCCTTTCTTGCGAGGGTCATACCGAAGGGAAAAAATTGTTATTACCTTATTCAAATCATCTGTCATTGGAGTATTTTTCATCAACGACCAAGGATAGAACATGGACATTGAACTATACAAAGATTTGACTGAGAAAGATTTCGAAAAATATTGTGGATGGATGATTTGCAGTAGGCATGAGGCAGTAGGCATGAGTAGGGAGGTTTATGTGAGGTCCGTGAATACAGCTAGGCTTCATATGGAGATTTCAACTATTCAATAATAATGTATTTTATATCGTTGAGATTTATCTGTGCCTGGATTTACCAAAAGGATGACACAATGGATTATGTTACCTGTTCATTCGGACTTTGGTAAGAGCTTAATCTATGACTATGAATGTTTGCATGAAAAGATAGATGTCCACAAAGTTGTAATCATAAGCACTAGCATGGTGCGCTCGCTGCGTGGTCTCCCTGCTCTCAAGCCCGGCTCTCAAGACACATTTATTTGTAAATGATAAAAACTGGGTCTGCATTCAAAATTCTGTTTGTCTGGTTGTGTCACAGCTTTATCAGCAAATGGAAAGTTGAGTGACGGCTTATTTTATGCAACAAATGACAAGATAATACTATTATTGATAGACTAAGACTGTAGCCAAGCTTAGCCAGTGTAGACCTTAACTGAAGGCATGTAGGCCAAGAGGCGGCAAAACGAGAATCCGAAAGTAGTACACATATCCATACACGAGCGTTGTTCGGACAGAAAGTAGTTCTGTGTTTAAAGCGTAATTAAGCAATAAAAACCTGTTTTATTATTGATGAATGTGTATATGCATTAGACCTAACATAACAATCATTCACTCCCTCCAAATTAATATCATATTAATCCACTTAATCATGAAAAACGGGGTTATTAATATTTTTATGACAATTATATATACAGTTAGTAAATTATTAAAATCATAGATAATTATTGAAACTTTATTTCCATCAAGACTAAATAAATGGGGTTGTCTATGAGGGAAAAGTGATTTATTATTATTATTGAAACTTTATTTTTCCAAATTCTTTTTTTACATATGGACTACTCGGAAAAATGGGTCACATATCTCTGCCTTGACAGTTCTTCCGATAGAACCCTCTAATTCACTACAAGAACATAAGTGTTTCTATAATACATACAAGAGAAATACATATAAAATAAATCTAAATTAACATATCATCTTACCACATCTATTGTGGGGGCTATGTAGCCTTGCAGTAGGTTTTAAACAATTTTAAAGAGGGTGTAAGTCTTACAAGCTTACAAATGTTGTGTCGGCAATTTACATGCCACCTCATGATTGGAATAACAAATCATGATTATACAATTTACAGATTAAAACAACAAACTCCTGCAGCCAGGAGTGGGAGGTGACCCAGGAAGTACCTTCCCCCCTGCCCACTATTATTCCTTCAGCATATAGTCCTTAAGATAAGTTTTGAATTCCTTTAAGTTATAGAGTTTTGGATTGGTTGGTATGCTGTTCCAAAGGGTGGGTCCTTGATAAATGAGGGATCTTTTGATTTTCTCTGTTTTCGGATTTGGTACTAATAAGGTTTTTCCCGAATCAAGGCTCCTAAGGTTAATTTTCCTGTCATCAATATTTTCCTCATTTTGACTTAGTTTAAAAGCATATTCCAATAAATGTGCCTCTCTCTTTTTATGGAGTAATGGTAATTTTAGTGTTCGGTGTAAATTTTGAACATTAGTTTTTTTATCCAAACCCTCAGATATCCTCAAAGCTGTGTTCTGTATGATCTGCAGCTTGTCTAGTAAGTTCTTTGGAGCAGCATTGTATATGGTGTCTCCGTATTCAAGAATGGGACTTATGGTGACCTTGTACAGCATTCTAATAGTTTCTGGTGAAGCTATCCTTTTTAATTTTGACAGGTAATAGATTTTGTTTTTGGCCCTATTAATTTTTTCCTGAAGGTGATCTTTGAAAGTTAGCTGATGATCAATATTTACACCTAAGTATGTGTAATTTTCTGTTCGTTCTATTTCGTTCTTTCCTATAAAGATTTTTGCCCCTTCTAGACTTTTTTTGTTCCTGGCCGTCATCAATGTCATAATCTTACTTTTCCCCACATTTAAGGAGATTTTGTTTTGCTTGCACCATAAATCTATTCCTGCTAGGTCTTTCTGAAGGTGTTCTTCAGCTAATTTATTGTAATTTGTACTTAGATGACAATATAAAAGAGCCCCTGCCTACTCAGGCGGAGCTAGATGGAATGCCCTACCGAAAAAATAAAGGAAGAACCAGACATTACCAGATTTAAAACAAAAGCCCTTGCACACCTCAAAGTATCCCCTTTGTAACCCCCACCCTGCACTATCCGCACCATCTTCCCAATCCCCCTCTAAGCCTCACCCTGATAATGTTACACTCTTTTCTTACTTACCTACCCCTCTCCCTCTTTGCACACTTGTCTTACCACCTGTGATATCGCCCGCCACTACACTGACATAGTACAATGCAAGAGGGCTGAAAAATCAAAAATCAAGAATCATAATCAACTGCATTACCCCTCTAAGACTATAGACTAGACCTCCGGAGGTGTCGGACGTGTGTGTGTGAGCTCTGCCAGGATTGCTCTAAACTCGACGCTCTATTGGACTAAAACCATTATTTTCTACTGAAAGTTTATCATTTGAGTGAGCAGGAATGAAGGAGCTGAGTGAGTGTATTTTGAACAATATCTGATCACATTTTGACTGTATTCTGGAAGGATATTTGTACGATTCCTCATATATCGTCTGCAATGGAAGGCGATACGCCAGTGTTTTTGACTCAGAACCAAGCAGCTACAGCTTTCGAGCGACCACTAATCCCTTTGTTGGCCAACACTGAAAATGCTCTCACCCAACCTGTAGATCAATTGGCTGACTATGATCTTGTACAAATTGCTGAATATTCTATCGATGAAGGTGATGAAAGTATTGATTCGCTCAAAAAGTCACTAAAATATGCTCATAGGAACTATGAAATGGTAGTAGGCAAAATTGACGAATTAGTCCTTAGTGAAAATAGTATGAAAAGAGAAATGCACAGCCTTCGAACCAAAGTACATGATTTGACGGAAACAAAAGAGTATCAACACGAAAAAATTCTCTCACTTGAGACTGACCTCCGTAGAACGAATTTGCTATTATGTGGTGTGCCCTACACCAAGAAGGAAGATACGCATAAAGTTGCACTACAGGTATTAAATAAAATATGCCCCACGATTAAAGGAAAAGACATCCACCACGCTAGGCGATTGTGGAAATATCAGCTAGGTGCTCGACAGATCTTGATCAAACTGAAAAATGAACTCCTTCGTAATTACATTTATGATAGACGATCCAATCTCAAAGATAGCAATGATTTCACCCGAGTCTACGTAAACCCCGACCTCCCAGAGGAAATCCAGGAGAGGAAATCCAAGCTTAGAATGGTCAGACAGCATGTAGAAAGTAAAGGAGGTAAAACGGTTGGTAAAATCATACGTGACAGAGTACAGATAGATAACATCTGGTACAAGCATGACCAGCTCGAATTGCTAGATGACGGATACAAGTTGAGTGATGTGAAAACCAAGAGAACAGACACCAGTATCTTCTTCCAATCGCAATATTCTCCTTTAAGTAACTTTTTCCCTTCTCCCATAAAGGTAGATGAACTTACATTTAACTGTGCAGAACAAGCGTACCATTACGCTAGGGCCAATCTCCTAGGAAAAAGAGAGGAAGCTACGAGGATATTCCTCGAGAAGGATCCCAGAAAAATAAAAAAAATCGCCCAAGAAATAGAATCCACAGAAAAATGGAATAAGATTAAAGTACGTGTTATGCGAGCTGTTGCTGAGGAGAAGTTCTCACAAAACGAAGATTTGGCGGATTACTTGGCAAATACTGGTACCAGATCCCTATATGAAGCGACCAACGATCGTTTCTGGGCGATCGGCTGCAATCTGCACTCTGAACACATAGGTGGGGACAAATATATCGGTGACAATCTGATGGGACAGATCCTAGAAGATATTCGATCTGCAATTGACAACATTATAACAGCCGAAGAAAGGATCAACATCAAATTCAAGGGACAAAATGGTGAGAAACCTAAACCAGCCAATAGTAATTCCCCTAAATTAGCAAGGAAACAACGAGAAACGAAAGACGAAGGCAAGAAATCTAACATGGCTACGGGTGGAGGTGGAGGAAATAGGCATGCAAATTGGTCAACTGATCATCAATTGGATATGAATGGAGATGTACACGACTCAAGACCCATGTCATCTAGTCAACCCATGCCCCAAACGGATAGGCTAGTCCAACCCGATGAACAAATCCTAGGTCCAGCAGGTCATATACGACCGAATATGTTCCCACCTTCGTCCCCCACTGAAGAATCCACTAGCACAGCCCAGACGAGAACTACCACTGGATCAGTTCACATGCAACCCCCATCGTATGCTGAAAGATTGACACCATCCTACCTAAGATCTGGGTCTAACTCTAAGTCAAGAAAGAAACCTGCAGCCGGAGAAAAGGAGGTAATTTCTGATCCTGAAAAATCTAAGAACACATCTCAAAGTTCTGCTAGGAATCGCCAAGCTAAAAAAACCCAGGTAATCGAACAGAATTGTATTGAAGATAATCTGTCTAGCTCTGATAGTGAAATTGAAATTGATGGAAATCTATCGCTCACTAAAATGTGTAGAATTGATGCAGAAGGGCACTGTACAAACTAATGATTACTTGAGCTTATATATCCTATCTAATTACAGAAAGTATGAACACTACAACGATTGTCGTGACCGACTCTAGGGGAAAACACCTCCAACCCTATCTAAATTCAAGCGATATCATCGTATATCCATATAGCGGAGCTGGCCTGGAGCGCCTATCAGCAGAATTAAAGAGGAAAATCAATCTCCACTACCCTACGAATGCTATTCTAATAGGTGGCATCTGTGATTTTTGTTTAAAAGATAAGAATACCCAGGAGATATCTCTAGCTTCATACCACGAAGGCCAGCTAGTGCGACATATGATGTCACTCTATGAAGATTCCCTCAACAACCTACAGTACGAACAGACCATTTGTAATATATCCCTAGGTGGCTTAATTGGAGTCCAGCTTAACAAGGCGAATCACCTGGAAGGATTTTCCAAATATCAAAATATGATTTCTAACGCAATCCTAACCATCAACCAGGATCTACGGATGTTGAATTTTAATAGAAGTTTAAACCATCCTCACTTGATTACGAAAGTACACAAGTACGAAAAGCACCGACCAAGGCACACCTACACGAGACTCCCAGACGGTATCCATTTAGATGAAATCGTACTAAACAACTGGGCAAAGCAGATAAAACTATTTCATGAAACTCCACGTATCTAAATCTAATTACAACAATCACTCTCAGCTATCTATCAGGATGATGATAATCATTGCCTGCAATATAATATATTATTAATGAACGATCGGATATATCTCCTAAAATGCACCTTCACGTGGAAGAAATCATCTTAATCTATCCAGTCACACAAACAATGATTGTTATTGACGCTTTGATAATTGCTCTATATTTAGTTGTTATTGTAGTATGGTCGCATTGAATACCAGTACAGGTGTTGGAAGTAGATGAGCATAGGCCCAACCATAATCATTTGATATTATATTATATACTGTTACAATAAAATAACATTGATGCTAAGAAAAACATGTTATATTCTACGTTACCCACTGATACAATATGAAGGTTTATAATTATTCACTCTATTGTTTAATTAGTAGATATTGCTGTAACAAATCTGAAACTCAGGAAGAGGGCCGCCAGCAAGACCAGACGACGATATATCATCGCTAGTTGACCTCGCCACCCTCTCCCATGAGAATTCACTTTGCATTGGACTGTAGACGGTTCAGACAGGATACTGGTATAAGAATATGGGATTAATATTATCTTATCTTCCGTGACACCCTGGTAAGTGTAACTTTATTTACTACCTTTACACAGTAGCTGAAATATGTATGTATCGAAATCTGAATTACTGCCTAGGGACCATATTTAAACTTTGCATGAATCGTTTCTATGACTTTACTGAGATCCCATGTTAATGGAACTCATAGGACGATAATTGTTGCTGAAGGATTAAATCTCTCACTATATGTTATGTACATATGTAATTTGACTTGGATACTAGGGTCATACTGTATAAGGCAATGATAACCCACAGCATATTACTATAATGTTATATTTGAGATATTGCGGAATTCATATGACGATAATCGTTACTGAAGGATTCAATCTCTCACTATATGTTATGTACATGTGTAACTGGATTTGGATAATAGGGTCATATTGTTCAAGACATTGCATAATCCATATGACGATAATCGTTACTGATGATTGCAAACGCACATTTATGTACCATATATCTATAATTGATTTGGTTGATAGAAGCTTTAGCTTCTGGTTGGTAGGAACCTTTTGACAAGGCTGGCATTATTATATACCCTGATCTGTATGATATCAAAACAATGTCAATACAGGTAAATGAAAAACACCTCGAAAATTGGCAAGGTCTAACGAAAATGAATGGTTGTAAAATTATACATCTTAATGTTCGCTCTTTGGTCCCGAAGTTTGATCAGTTACAAGAAGATATATTTAATAAGAACATTGATATAATCTGTTTCACAGAAACCTGGATAAAAAATAACACCAGCCTCACCTCCATTGAACATAAAAACTATAACCTAGTTAATCTCAATAGAGAAGGGCATAAGCACGGAGGCGGTGTGTGTGTATATATAAGGGATACTTACCAATATACAGTGAATGATCAACTCTCCATAAGTAATCAAAATATTGAAATTCTATGTGTCTCAATTACCAAAGACTATATGAAACCCATTCATTTGAATGTGGTTTACAGACCCCCGCAAGCCAATGTTAGCTCATGTTTTACCCATCTAAGAGAAGTATTACAGAACTACGAAAGCCTTAATAACTCAGGCACAATGATACTAGTGGGAGACTTCAATATTGATTTGAATGACAAACAGAATCCTAAATCTAAAATGGTAAAAGATCTGCAGAAAGAATTTGATCTGGCTTTAAACTCAAAATTTACAACACGCTTTGGGCTAAAAAAAGATAGCATTCTAGATTATTTTATGTATAAATCCAATAAGTCGTCCACATCAGGAACTATAAATTATAATATTTCAGATCATCAAGTGATATATTTAGTACTCAAGCACAAAAGATTAAAAAAAGACCCATGCGTTAAACGTAGAATTAGATCAATGACCAGATTTAATAGAGAAAATATTCAAACGATTCTGGAAGATATGTCCTGGGATGAATACTATAATATTAATGATACAGATGATGCATGGTCGTATCTACATGATAATATGGTAGAAATAGCTGATCAACTAGCCCCCTGGAAAACAATTTATATTCGCCTAAATAGGCCTAAGTGGTATACACAAGATATTATAAATGCATGTAAAGTCAGAGAAGAACTCTTTAAGAACGCAAATATTACCAAAGATCAGCATGATATCCGTGCAGCCAAAAACCAAAGAAATTATGTTAATGGATTATTTAGAAGAGCTAAATCGCAATATTATGTTAATCTTCTAAATAATAACTCGCATGACAGCAAAAAATTATGGAGGACTATTGATGAAATTACATCAAATAAGACAAAGGAAATTACGAGCATATATGATCAAAATAATATCAAACTAAATACTGCTGATTCGGCCAATATGCTAAATAGACATTATTGTTCAATTGGAAGTAAAATTCAGCAAAAACTTCCTCATATCCCATTGACTCTCAAAGACGAGAATATCAATGCAGAATGCTCTTCCTTTTATACCATCTCATTGGATACTCTAAGCAATTTGATTAATGATATTGATACTTCAAAATCATCCGGCTGCAGGGTTATAAATGCTAAACTTTATAAAGAATTATTCCTATGTCTGACCAACCAATTGATGTATTTAATGAACCTGTCGATCAGGAAAGGTGTCTTTCCCACTGCTTGGAAAATGGCAATTGTTAAACCTATCCCGAAGAAAAATAATGTAAAATTGCCTGAAGATACTAGACCCATAGCACTTACACACGTGGGAGGCAAATTATTGGAGAAATACATATCTGAACAAATTTGGAATCACCTGAATACTAATAATATCCTGACTCCTCATCAATATGGTTTCAGGAAAAATAGAAGCACACATGAGGCGCTATATGAGCTAGTCAACCACATTAACATTAATAACAACAATAATATGCTTACAGCTGCAGTATTTATCGACTTCAGCAAAGCGTTCGATAGTGTAAATCATAGAATAATTTCGGAAAAAATGAAAAAAATTGGCTTTAATAATCTTGCCTTGAAATGGCTAGACTCATACTTAACAAACCGAACTCAATTGGTTAGAGTATCCGACTACTATTCAGAAGCCTCCCCTATCAAGTGTGGAGTCCCTCAGGGATCCATTTTAGGTCCGATTATCTATCTTATTTTCTCCAATAATATTAATAAATTGAATTTAGCCTCCCACTATATCCTTTATGCCGATGATACGGTCTTGTTTACATCAGGAAATAACATTGTAGAATTGACAAACAAAATGAATGATGACCTTAATATGTTTTACAATTGGTCTATCCAGAACAAAATCCTGGTTAATACAAGTAAAACTAAGACCATGTTGTTTGGAGAGAAGAAGAACAGGAATACAAATCTTTGTCTCAAAATAGATCAAAAAGAGATTGAATGTGTTATTAGTTATACCTACCTAGGTATAAACATTGATAACAAATTAAATTTTAAAGAACAGAGCAATATCCTAATCAAATCGCTGCACCATAGAATATACCAACTATCCATCATCAGGAAAAATCTCAACAAAAGAAGTGCTATATTACTGGTTAAAGCCAATATTTTATCAATTATTGACTACAGTATTGCACTAGTTAGTAGATGTAACCAGCAAATACTAAATATTATCCAAAGATTACAAAATAAAGCATTAAAGATTGCCCTAGGATGCTCACCCTTGACATCAACGAATGAAATCCATTTGATAACGAAAACAATGAAAATTAAAAATAGAATTAACTTCCTTCTCTCCAAGCAAGCATTCAGTGTAGTATCAAAACTAAAAGAGGCTGGAACCCTACCTGTAAACCGAGCAACTCGTCAGTTTGATGCCCCAGTAATACCAGTTTTCACTCCGAAAAAGAATTCTGATATCCAGTCCCTTCATTATCAATTAGGAACCATTTGGAACAAATTACCCTCAAGACTTAGAAATATCGAAGACAATAAAATGTTCAAAATTCAAATAAAAAAATACTATTTAGATAAAGAATAAATCTCACCACTTGCTCGGCTCTTTCTTACACTCACTCCCACCTCAAGTAATGTTTTTATTATAGATATGTCTAATATTTCATCTATCATCATTTCTCTAATCATCAGTCCATACAATACTAATTAGAACCTCTTTAAATATCGTAATTTATTCTCATTTTTGTAAAATATCACCATTTTTTCTATGTCATTATATAACATTGACCATAGTTCAGTATGCAGATAACCTATAAAATCGCTAATGTAAGCGGCGGTTACTTCTGCAAAATTTTCATGTTATTTCTTTTGAAAATAAAACTGATTAAAAAAAAAAAATTACAATCGCCTAACCATTGACCCAGTAGTACAACTGGGTGAACTAGACTAGACTCTCCCACGACTACCGCTTTTGAAGAAAGCCGCCACCAGCTACTCTCTAAAATTGAACCAGTCGTACCCGTTATCACGGTCCTACGCACATAGTAGAAGAAAAGGGAATTGCTGCTGTCTCTGCCAATGAAATAAATGCTCATTCAGCTTTTTTACCTAGCTTACTACTACCGTATTTTCTTAAGCATCATAATTAACCAGGGATTCCTGAAACAATGTTGTCTATAAAAGAAGATATAAACAGATTTACCACGTTCGATCGGTGTAGTAGGGTTTGAATCGATCCCCATTGCCGCTATAAGCGTGTAGGCAAACTTGATTGTGGTGTCTCCCAACACTGCCACAGGCCCTACTGCATAGTATTACCGATCTTAGAACTTAGAGGCGCTGTTCAGTGCGTATGCACTGAGCAGCGCTGGGGATGGGGTGGGGTAGAGGTGGTAGAGAACGGGGCAGCTGGGTGGACGGGAGTTCGTCGACAACTGTTTTTCTTTATTTATACAAGCAACTAGCCTAAAAGTCAGATCACCACACAACCCAATCCAGCGGTATGCTTTCTGGACGTGACTAATCTAATCATAATTATTGTATTGTATCACACTATTCAACTTATTATCATTGTGTATTACCATGTGTTGTATCATCCCTTGAATGCATTAGATAGTTGTGTTAGTTAAACTTTACTAAACCTGTTAAAATGTAGACTGCAGCAGCAGGTAGAAGGCCACAATTTACTAGTGTTACCTGTTCTTGACTGTTTTAATGTGATTCATGTCTTGAGATGCTGGATAAATAAAATCTTTAAAAAAAAATAAAATAAATATTAATCACCATCTAGATGAAGGCTTTATATGCTCCCAGCTAGAAGATAATAAATTATGTTTATGATTATTTGTTAATTGCATGTTATCGTAGAGATAATTTTATCAGCATTCCAATCAAAAGTGGAGATACAATACAGATCCTGCTACTGCTAGGTTGGTATTTCCAGGTGCATCCTATGAGTAAAGGAACACAAAGATGTTGTTGCAATGCTGGCCGCCTCCAAACTCTCTTTATTGTAAAACCATCATCAGGGGCGTTGGAACCGGGGGGAGGACAGCCCCCCCCCCCTCCCCCCCCCCCCCAAAAAAAAGAAAAAAAATCTTCACAAATGGGTAAAACCAGGAAGGTTGATGGAATTTGAAAACTAAATTATAAATTTGCATTTATTTGCATTGCCTTCTCCAATTGTAGAATAGAATCAAACCATGTCGTCCTCCTATACCTTATCAGGAAGCCACACACACTTATAATATGTGTCAAGTTTAATACTACTATGCTATTGAATCCCCCCCCCCCCCCCCCCCAACACACACACACACACACACACACACCGGCCCCTCCCCCTTTACCATGAGCTGCCGCTCAAGTGCTGCCCCGACGGGAATCACTAACATCACACTACCCCCCTCTGGTGTGAAATACAGTTACCACCCCGGCCCCTCGGGCGGCAAGTTGAACCAGAGAATAATCTAGGGTTGAACCAAGTATTGTTTAGCAGGGAGGTGTGTGTGACATGTGTATATCTACATCTGCTCTAAACACAAGACGTGTAGACTGGAGGAGGAGGAGGAATTATTACCTGATGAACGCGAGAAGACACGTCAGTTTGTAAAGCCGCTGTTATGGCCGTCAGTCGGTTCTACACATGTCGTAAATGATACACATTCATTGTCGTAATCGCCGGAACTTCCGGGGGAAAGATGGCGACGAATACACTGGCGAGTTGTTGTTTGCAGTTGATGACTGGTGATTTATACACGTTCCTGTACAGTTGTACTGAGTAAGTCTGATTCTCCTCTTGTTGTGTGGCTGTCTGCATGTGGCTGTGAAATATTGGGGATGTGTGAGGCGGTGACGGCGAGTTATAAGCGACTAAGCCACGACTGTCCGTGATCGCTCTATACTTGTAGCATATATCCGCAGGTGAGCTGAGCTTTGTATATGTAAGTGCTGTGTTAAATTATATATATTATGTAATTATTAAATTATGTAATGATAATATGAATCGGATCTTAAGCTTTCTCTGACTGGCTTTTATTAAGGGAATTTAACAATGTCCGTCGTGCACAGGGGAGGTATAAAGGTATAAGGAAGGATAAAGAACAATGACAATATATAAGACAATGTGAGTGAGGTGAGAATAATGATAATATCTAACTTATTAACCTGTAATCATATACATTAATATGGGAGATATGCAAATATGATATGATATGATGACGTAATAATAACTAAGGGTAATAGAGTATAATACCAATAGATATCTAAATATGATATTCTAGGATGATAACAATGATAATGATAGATATTCTAAATAAACAATAATACAAAATATTAAAGCCTAATAGTCTTAGTTGCTGTTAGGTAATATTACATAATATAAAGATAAGATCTAATGATATAATATAGGGGTAGCTTAGCTCTCTAGGTAGTAAAGATATTTCAATATAGGCTATGTTACTGAACCCAACTCTCACTCATTACATAATAATGTAATATAAATCAATATGTCACCAAGGAATATTCAATACCTGATTATATAAGCATAAAGGTAGACCTGTGTCATATATAGCTGAATATACTGGATATATTAAAGTAACCCAAAATACTTGACTCAATGTGTAAGGAAACCAAACTATAATTACCAATAGAAGGCAAGAGATGTACTTTCTCTCACAAATAAACACAAATATCAATAATAATCATTCAATACATCTCCCTCTCATGGGGGAGGAACTTTCTTCTCCCACTCTACTGGGGGAGGCAAATATTCAGCACTAGAGCGCCTGGTCTAGGCTATACACAATATACACACATAAATCAAATCAAATCACAATGACCTCTGAAATAAAGTACAAATAATGCAATACAATTGGTAAAATAAATGGAACTCACAGTACCCAAGGCTGTAGAGAAGGACAGGAAGAATCCAGCAGAAAAGGATCAAAACCAATTGCTCTGCTGAACTTGCAGGGACCAACCCATTCAGCAGCAACAATCCCCGTTCTGAACTCTCCACTGGAATCTCAAAGTCTGATTTCCTTACCATCCTTCCCTGCCTTTTATACCCACCCTCCTTAATAATAAGAGAAATAACCTTGTGTGATTGGTTTAGAAAGAGTCTAGCATTGTTTTTATATAATTAACCTTGGCTGGGATGAAGGGAGAAAGGTTAATTGGCCCAGCTTTCATAAGCATCCAGCTGGCCCCCTTAGTTTGTCTAGCATCTAATCCCATCTGAGAACAACCCAGCGTTGGTAGACAAGCATCTTGTTATTCTTTTAACCATCAAAACAACTGTCTGAAGCTGTAATGAATGCCGCCATTATAATGACGCATTTTAACGGCCGCGCATTGACGCAACGCATTTTCTTGCGACGGCTGCTGCCGCATTGTTATAAATCTTCACAAAACACTCACATATACATAGATTTCACATGACGTCACCCAGTAGGCTGGGGTATCACAATGGCTACCATGTCTGGGGTCACTGCTACGCTTGCCGTCTATGGCGGGGGTATCAAAACAAAGTTGATAAAACTCAAAAGAGTAGATACTTGGGTAATTCTACACTAAAGGCAGATTATCTAACCTATCATGAAGATATTGTTGAGGAAGATGAAAATTAGTAAAGGTTAAAACAGCCAGAAAACGGTATTTTCAAGTATCGCAGCATACATAGCCATTTAACTTGACCCCAAACATGGCCAGGGCCGTGACGTCAGTGAAATCTATGTATAGTAGAGTCCCATAGACGGCCCGTAACTTCCACAAACTACAAACTATCTCCCGAATTCATGGCGAGGGGGGGGGGGGGGCACTATCCCAGGCGAGGGGGGGGGGCACTATCCCAGGCGAGGGGGGGGGCACTATCCCAGGCGAGGGGGGGGCACTATCCCAGGCGAGGGGGGGGCACTATCCCAGGCGAGGGGGGGGGCACTATCCCAGGCGAGGGGGGGCACTATCGCAGGCGAGGGGGGGCACTATCCCGGGCGAGGGGGGGGGGGCACTATCCCAGGCGAGGGGGGGGGGGGCACTATCCCAGGCGGGGGGTGGGGGGGCACTATCCCAGGCGAGGGGGGGGGGGCACTATCCCAGGCGAGGGGGGGGGGCACTATCCCAGGCGAGGGGGGGGCACTATCCCAGGCGAGGGGGGGGCACTATCCCAGGCGAGGGGGGGGGCACTATCCCAGGCGAGGGGGGGGGGGGCACTATCCCAGGCGGGGGGGGGCACTATCCCAGGCGAGGGGGGGGGGCACTATCCCAGGCGAGGGGGGGGGGCACTATCCCAGGCGGGGGGGGGGCACTATCCCAGGCGAGGGGGGGGCACTATCCCAGGCGGGGGGGGGCACTATCCCAGGCGGGGGGGGCACTATCCCAGGCGAGGGGGGGGGGCACTATCCCAGGCGGGGGGGGGGGGGCACTATCCCAGGCGGGGGATTTTAAGCATTTTGTGGTGTTAAACATTGTCAAGACAATAATAAACTTCTTACATTGATTCAAAAAACCCATAGATTTCTATTTACTTTTTTCACGATGGATTCATTCTGGCCATATAACATTTATATAGGGGTTGGGGGTTGGGCGGGGGGGGGGTCATGTATTATTCTAATAATCTATTAATACATAATCTATAATACTAATAAATAAAGAAATGTACAAGTAAGATTCGGTGAATAGAACAAGGCAGTGGAGCGGAGGGGAATGACGATATTAATTGTCATATTAAATATCATTCATGATACTACACAACTCTTGGATTGATCTTATTCAATCATTTCAATGTGGAAGGAATGGAGATCCTTGATAATGGAATAAGAAGGGACTGGCTAAATGTTTTTATGATATATGAGAAAGGTCTGTAACAACTGACCCAGTGTTGACTCATTAGAGGTGAAACCCGCCAGACATCAACAAAAAGCAATTACAAACAGGTGTAAACCAGTTTAAAATATTCCTGATGGAATAAAGCTTGAAGTCTATTTATCATCTTCTCAGTTGTTGATGACACTGTAGCCCTATACAAAATTTAACCTCCAATTTTGTTTTCATGGCCAGTCGGACCAGTGTTTTGTGAAAAGTTCATGGCCCAACTGAAATTGTTCATAGACCTGGTCGCCGGTCTACGCCTATGGGCTATGTCGCTTTATATTGTCATTGTGTTGCGATTCTTGCCTTTGGTCTGTCCAGTGTCTTTGTGGCCATCGTTCCACATCTGTGTTCAGCTCCAACTTGATATTAATCTGTTTTCAACTTGTTGGTAGGTTCCAGCCCCTTGCACCAGGATTAGGTCACATGACTTCTGCGCAAGATGGCAGATGAGAAATCGGAAGGAGTATTTCCCATTCAAAAATCTAGCAGGCCCAAAACAACACTTAAACTCAACAGCGCATTACGAAAACTGTGGTGAAATATTGCTTGAAACAACATTTAAGAGGTGAACAACTTTGCATGTACCCCATTGATCTTTGCCTTCCGTGTTGATCCACGCCCTCATTATTGGTATGGAAATGTACCCAACCCTGTCTGCAACAGGCCATGCCAGGGTCGGGTAACATAACTACTCTAGCCTATGTAATCACTCCCAGCGTGGCCTATCATTGTATTATAGAGTCAGGATCGTCTTTCACTACTATAAAGTAATGTTGAATCTCAGAGAAGGAGAAGTACAACCAGACACAAGCAGATTCCATTACCCACTAAAGTATAGTCTTTATTTCAAGCAACCCTCACAGGAGCAGCTCACGTGCTACTCCTGGAGGTGATTTTACTGTCTGTCCCTGCTTGGGATAAGTCAGGGAGAAGTTGGGGGTGATACTCTGTCTAGCTCTGTCTGTACCGTACTGTAAGGTGTAGCCCAACTGCTCGCTCTCTCAGCTCAGGATAAGTCAGGGAGAAGTTGGGGGTGATACTCTGTCTAGCTCTGTCTGTACCGTACTGTAAGGTGTAGCCCAACTGCTCGCTCTCTCAGCTCAGGATAAGTCAGGGAGAAGTTGGGGGTGATACTCTGTCTAGCTCTGTCTGTACCGTACTGTAAGGTGTAGCCCAACTGCTCGCTCTCTCAGCTCAGGATAAGTCAGGGAGAAGTTGGGGGTGATACTCTGTCTAGCTCTGTCTGTACCGTACTGTAAGGTGTAGCCCAACTGCTCGCTCTCTCAGCTCAGGATAAGTCAGGGAGAAGTTGGGGGTGATACTCTGTCTAGCTCTGTCTGTACCGTACTGTAAGGTGTAGCCCAACTGCTCGCTCTCTCAGCTCTGTTTTACTTCAGTTGGTCACTTTAGAGTCAGGGAGCAACGCAATGTTTTTCTATGGTAAAATCAAAGCCCCTCTGAATACTTTAGAACGGGGACATTTTCAGGCTAAATACTTTGGCTAAATACTTTTGTTTCTTCTTACTTCCATAATAAATAAAGCATCAAAATGATTTGTGAGATACTAGTAGATATATTTCATCACATTCCCCACTGATTTTACCCCATGGTAAGTCAGCTAGGCCTACCGCATGGTGAGTCAGCTAGGCCTACTACATGGTGAGTCAGCTAGGCCTACCGCATGGTAAGTCAGCTAGGCCTACCGCATGGTAAGTCAGCTAGGCCTACCACATGGTAAGTCAGCTAGGCCTACCCCATGGTAAGTCAGCTAGGCCTACCGCATGGTAAGTCAGCTAGGCCTACCGCATGGTAAGTCAGCTAGGCCTACCGCATGGTAAGTCAGCTAGGCCTACTGCACGGTGAGTCAGCTAGGCCTACCACATGGTAAGTCAGCTAGGCCTACCACATGGTAAGTCAGCTAGGCCTACCACACGGTGAGTCAGCTAGGCCTACCACATGGTAGGTCAGCTACGCCTACCACATGGTGAGTCAGCTAGGCCTACCCCATGGTGAGTCAGCTAGGCCTACCGCATGGTGAGTCAGCTAGACCTACCGCACCGTGAGTCAGCTAGGCCTCCCGCACGGTGAGTCAGCTAGGCCTACCACATGGTAAGTCAGTTAGGCCTACCACACGGTAAGTCAGTTAGGCCTACCACATGGTAAGTCAGCTAGGCCTACCATATGGTAAGTCAGCTAGGCCTACCACATGGTAAGTCAGTTAGGCCTACCACATGGTAAGTCAGCTAGGCCTACCACATGGTAAGTCAGCTAGGCCTACCACATGGTAAGTCAGTTAGGCCTACCACATGGTAAGTCAGCTAGGCCTACCGCATGGTAAGTCAATATGTAGCGCCACCTGTAAATCTCCTGCAACACTAATTTACATTTGGTGAGAAAATGCCAAAACACAACTTCTTTTCTTCTCATCATTGCTCTGTTTAATTTCATAGCAAAATAAACTTAAATTCATGAATTTTCATAGATTTGAAAAAATATTGCATTATTTTAACAAATTTTTTTAACAATACTTCCGGTACCCACAACACCTTGCAATATAGTTGCAGGAATCGCCGCCACTTTTGCCAGAATTATATTTTTCTGACATTATATGTTAACTGATCACCTGTATTTATTTGCAGGGTTTGAGCTGGAGAGAGGACGGGCAGCAAATGCTACAAGTGTGACTAGTGCACCTACTGTACACATGGAGACAGGACAGGCAGCAAATGCTACAAGTGTGACTTGTGCACCTACTGTACTCATGGAGACAGGACAGGCAGCAAATACTACAAGTGTGACTTGTGCACCTACTGTACTCATGGAGACAGGACAGGCAGCAAATGCTACAAGTGTGACTTGTGCACCTACTGTACACATGGAGACAGGACAGGCAGCAAATGCTACAAGTGTGACTTGTGCACCTACTGTACTCATGGAGACAGGACAGGCAGCAAATGCTACAAGTGTGACTAGTGCACCTACTGTACTCATGGAAACAGGACGGGCAGCAAATGCTACAAGTGTGACTAGTGCACCTACTGTACTCATGGAGACAGGACGGGCAGCAAATGCTACAAGTGTGACTAGTGCACCTACTGTACTCATGGAAACAGGACGGGCAGCAAATGCTACAAGTGTGACTAGTGCACCTACTGTACTCATGGAGACAGGATGGGCAGCAAATGCTACAAGTGTGACTTGTACACCTACTGTACTCATGAAGACAGGACGGGCAGCAAATGCTACAAGTGTGACTTGTGCACCTACTGTACTCATGGAGACAGGACGGGCAGCAAATGCTACAAGTGTGACTTGTGCACCTACTGTACTCATGGAGACAGGATGGGCAGCAAATGCTACAAGTGTGACTTGTGCACCTACTGTACTCATGGAGACAGGACGGGCAGCAAATGCTACAAGTGTGACTTGTGCACCTACTGTACTCATGGAGACAGGACGGGCAGCAAATGCTACAAGTGTGACTTGTGTACCTTCTCTACTGGTGGCCAATGTACACAATGTGACTCACACAGGGGAGAAACTACACAACTGTAATGTGTGTGTTAATGGGTTTGCATCGACCAGTAATTTGGATAAACATTTACTGACACACAGTCTTGAGAGGAAATATAAATGTACTGTTTGTTACTATAGGGCAGCAAGGACTTCACAACTGAGGGATCATATGAGAACACATACTGGAGAAAAGCCCCATGAATGTACTGTGTGTGACTTTAGGGCAGCACAGCCGGGCGACCTCAGGAGACACATGAGAACACATACTGGAGAAAAGCCCCATGCATGTACTGTGTGTGACTATAGGACAGCAAGGGCAGCACAACTGCTGGGTCACATGAGAACACATACTGGAGAAAAGCCTCATAAATGTACTGTGTGTGACTATAGAGCAGCAAGGGCAGCACAACTGAGGGATCACATGAGAACACATACTGGAGAAAAGCCTCATAAATGTACTGTGTGTGACTATAGGACAGCAAGGGCTGCACACCTGACATCTCACATGAGAACACATACTGGAGAAAAGCCTCATGAATGTACTGTATGTGACTATAGGACAACACAGGCTGGAAGCCTGAGGGGTCACATGAGAACACATACTGGAGAGAAGCCCCATGAATGTACTGTGTGTGACTATAGGGCAGCACTTGCTCGCCAACTGAGGGAACACATGAGGACACATACTGGAGAAAAACCTCATGAATGTACTGAGTGTGACTATAGGACAGCATGGGCTGAAGACCTGAGAAAGCACATGAGAACACATACTGGAGAAAAGCCTCATAAATGTATGCTGTGTGACTATAGGGCAGCACGGGCTTCACAACTGAGGAGACACATGAGGACACATACTGGGGAAAAGCCTTATAAATGTACTGTGTGTGACTTTAGGACAGCAGATGTGTGTCATCTGGGGAAACACATGAGAACACATACTGGAGAAAAGCCTTATAAATGTACTGAGTGTGACTATAGGTCAACACAGGCTGGAGGCCTAAGGACACACATGAAAACACACACTGGAGAAAAGCCCTATGAATGTACTGAGTGTGACTATAGGGCAACACAGGCTGGAGGCCTGAGGAGACACATGAGAACACATACTGGAGAAAAGCCCCATAAATGTACTATGTGTGACTATAGGGCAGCAGAGGCTGGAGGCCTGAGGACACACATGAGAACACATACTGGAGAAAAGCCCTATAAATGTACTCTGTGTGACTATAGGGCAGCACTGTCTGGATCACTGAGGGGTCACATGAGAACACATACTGGAGAAAAGCCTCACGAATGTACTGTGTGTGACTATAGGGCAGCAGAGGCGTGCCAGCTGAGGAGACACATGACGACACATACTGGAGAGAAGCCCCATAAATGTACTGAGTGTGACTATAGGGTAGCAGAGGCGGGTCAGCTCAGGGAACACATGAAAATACATACTGGAGAAAAGCCCCATGAATGTACTGAGTGTGACTATAGGGCAGTAAAGGCTGGATCCCTGAGAGTACACATGAGAACACACACTGGAGAAAAGCCTCATGAATGTACTGAGTGTAACTATAGGGCAGCAGAGGTGGGTCAGCTGAGGAATCACCTGCGAACACATACTGGAGAAAAACCCTATAAATGTACTGAGTGTGACTATAGGGCAGCACTGTCTGGGGGACTGAGGGTCCACATGAGAAAACATACTGGAGAAAAGCCACATCAATGTACTGTGTGTGACTACAGGGCATCACAAGTTGGACATCTGAGGACACACATGAGAAAACATACCGGGGAAAAGCCTTATGAATGTACTGAGTGTGACTATAGGGCAGCAACTTCTAGTCAGATGAAGAAACACATGAGAACACACAGGAAAAAGGCCCAATAAATACAGTGGTGTGTGAGTTGTATCACCCGCGCTCCAACCTAATATATAATGTGTGACTTGCCTGCAGACAGAACAGACCCAGGGCTGGTTTAGACATTATTAACATGAACCAGACTCTTATCTTTCCTCACCTATGAATATTGTTTGTGGGGTACCACAAGGTACTACCCTCAGACCATTGATGGTTTTAGCATATGTAGTGGTCATTGCCAAGTTGTGAGCAATAAATCCTGTTGCAATAAGAGTCATCTCTTGTTCCGTTTTTATTCTGCTAAGAGTCAGAACCGAGTTCACTACATATATATTAATGACATCCATTCTGATATTAAAGGACACAATTATTCACAGATAATACTGCTTTATATAATAGTTTTAATGATACTGAAGGTGTACCGGCCTTGCAAGAAAATCTAGATAAATTGATTTGTGGTGTCGAAGGAATAAAATCTCTCTAAATATAAAGAAAAGTAAAATAATGATCATAGCTGCTGGAAGGCAGGAACCATTAATTAAATCTCTCATGGAGTGAAACTTTTTTTTTAAAGCTTTTATTTATACTGGGAAGATCAAGTCCCAGCAATAGGGCTTTTCACCTGGTGATAAGCCTAGTATATGGATCGTCAGAAAATGCACAATTGGCAGCTCTACAAATTTAGTAAATTCTGCTGAAAAATTATGAATACCAGGTATATCTAAGTATATTTGGTATCACATTGATTCAAAGTATCAGTTCTGTTATGTTAAACTGCATTTTGAAGCTCATTTCTGTCTTAAATATGGATTATTTGGGAGGATTGGTGAAGGCGAATTGTACATTTTCAGACGATCTCACCCATATACAATTCATTTACAGTAAACTTACAGGGAAACAATATATTGTTAGAGACAAACGGTGCTGCTGTGTCACTCGTGGCTAGAGTCTAGTTCAGAGGGTTGGCTACGCTTCATTGTCAGACAATAAATAAAAATAAAATTCTATATACATTATTACATGTATAGCAATTAGAAGATGATCTTGGTTTGGTATAGAGGCAATAAGAAAAATAGCTTTAGACATTACTAACGCATATACATATTTGGGTTATGGATTGATGATAAGTTGCAGGGCTTGAAAAAAACCAGGGGCAACTAAAAAATGTCTCTGGCCAAGTAACATTTAATGTTACTTGGCAGCTTGTCCACATACTTGTCGCCACCACCACCGGAGGGAGAGATACCCTCATGTCAATTTCCAAGTGGGGCGGGGGGGGGGGACATATTTTGGTATCTTGGACCTTAGTTGAGACGAATATCGAACCCGGGTTGTCTAAGTAATAGCACAAAGATTATCACGGGCTGGATAACTAGTGTCACCACTTACTGACAATTACCTGTAGAAGAGCCTACAGCCCCGGATTGGTACGAGAAACCTCCAGGGTTCACTGCACAAATATATTATATATATAAAGACTTTTATTCACATGCTGACATATTAATGATAATACATGAAGTGGAAACTAGACCTGTGAAAACAGGTCTTCCAGAATAGCCCTGTTATAGAAAACGTTAAAAGAAAGCACCGCCTTCAGTATAAAGATAGCCCTATCCCTACTTCTTGAGGTAAAATCAATGTCAGCTAGGTTCGAACATAAATATGGTGAACAGTAAGAGTCCTGGAGGGCTTAGACTCTTGGATTATGTTGTTTAATAAAGGCAGACATCTTCGGAGAAGTTGTGACGTCACTCATGAGCCAATCTGGCCAGCCATGATAGCATGGTGGCAGTCATGAATCTTGTATTGAGCCTATTTCGGACATTTCAAATGCTTCCATCAAGGTTGTAATAGATACTAGGGATATTTCTGAACTACAGGTATGTTTTTATTTAATAAAGAACCTATTGAGGTACCATTGTACTGAGTGCGGTATGTTCTTTTAAGTAAGTCATAAGCAGTTAGAAATGGTATTGTCATTGTCGATATCCATGTTTCTTCAATTATTAGAAATTCATTTGTCCTCATAGTGATAACACTATGTAAAGTCTATTAGAAAGTGTCTCTCGTCAATTTGAGTTCAGTTATATTATCTCATAAGAATAATTGATAGGATTGGACCTATATTTTGTAGAATAGAATCAGCATTGTAATGTATCTGTGAACTGGTCGAGATGTTACAATTTTCTGATGTAAGTCTATATATAACAACATAACTAATTTATACAGTTCAGACAATAATTCCCAAAATCATAATCAGTATAAAAGTTGTTTCCCCCTCTGCCTCCTCCCTCCCCCCCCCCCCTCCCCCTCCCCCTATATTATTACAAATCAGAGGCAATGTATAACAATTCAATTATTACTGGCCAAACTGTAAAATTGTTCCTGTATTATAAAACTGTTAAAGGAGTTTAATCAATTCCATTGTTACTTCCCTTGCAAATAACCTCACAGAGTTGACAAGTATAAAATCCCTACACCTTTCCCGATCTCTATGACTGACAGTGGAAGTTTGTATTATGGGTATTGAAGGTATTATTAAGACCTGTTTTCAAAAAAAATATGAAATATAACATTTTGGCTGGTGACTTATAGTTTTTATTATTTTTCAGTTTTCAGGGAGCCCTGATTTTTTTTACCGTGCACAATAGAAGTCTATGGGAAAAGGACAGTTTTTTCAATTTTTCAAATATAAAAATCAATGAATTTTGCTTTTTATTAACAATCTTTATATACATTTTATAAACAAAAAAAACAATCTTTATATACATAGCTAACATATTGCTTTACCCTTACAAGCAAAAGAAAAGGTCGGGGGGTAGGGGTCACCAGCCAGCGGGAAAGGTCAAGGTTATGCTGCCATCTGGTGAGTAAGACTGGAGATAGAAATAGTAGTTCCTCGCCTTACCTCCAGGTAGCAGCTGTGTAGCAGCACCCACAAGTCCACTAAGTCACTCTGTGTCTGTCTTTATAGTTTATAGAGAAAATATTGAACAAACAGCAATTATTGTACACAGAAGTTCATCCTACAACCAAAAGCAAGAGTGAGGAAGGATCAAAGGTAAGTCTGATGTCTTTATTTCTCCCCTGTTTGTATGAAAACATTCGGCTCCCTATTATCGCCCACTCACACGGACACCGAGTTGAGGTATGAGGTATAAGCGGAAACAGTTGCATATGTTCCCACATATAACTCCACAGTACGTATGGTGTGGTCTCCTCATGGTAATGGAATATGTAACATGACTCACTGGCCTCTATCTCCCTACCCTCTCTCTCTCTCTGCGGGACAGTGAGGGAGAAAGAGAGGGGGGGGGGGGGGGGGGGGGGGGAGGAAAGAGAGATAAATGAGAGGTCAGAACTTTACCCGCCCATAAATTACTCCTCTATGAAATCCTCAACAGATGAAGTTTCTGGAAAAAGAATTTTCAAGCATTATCCCACCATTAACTCGATTTTTGTTGTATAATAATATAAATGTCTCAATCTCCCTGAATATTTAACCATCGGTTATTATGACTGCTGATGAATATTACATTAATTATACATCATATGGTAAACTAACTTTGTCTCAATATTTGATTATATATATTCCACGACCATATATATGGCTATATGCCCGGACAATTCTCTAAGTTCACCCCAGGTGGAGCCAGTGCCACCGGCTCGCTCACCAGCCAATCTGCCTATATTGGACAGACACTCATACACACAGGCGTAAGACAGACGTGGTTACCTCACAGTTTTCTTCTTTTTTTTAAAATATTCAATAAATGGGCGGACAAGCTGTCTGTCGAGACTCTTCCAGCTCTGTATTTGTTAAGAAATAATTTCTCGCGCATATATAGAATTTGATGAAGGCCAAACCCTTAAATAAACTAACAAAAACGCAAAACCTTGTTCCCATCTATTGTGTAGCTATCGGTTTCCTACTATGGTATTTCATCTATATTGTGTCTATTTACATTATAACACTATAACAGTCTACTTGAATTACTCAAACACCTCACACTGGACGTTAATTCCTAATCTTTCTGTCTCTCCTTAACTCTCCTTGTCCTATTCCTCCGCCTGGCAAGGGGCGCAGTGAGGGGAGGAGGACGATTTCTTTTATTTCGTTAAGGCCAATATAATATTTAGTTCATTTATACAATATAATATTTAGTACATTTATACAATATAATATTTAGTACATTTATACAATATAATATTTTAGTACATTTATACAAAAAACTGTCCGTCATGGATGGGTCTCAGGCGTTGCCTCTCGAAATAAAATAAACAAGATTTATATCTAAATTACCTCTTAAATTATCTATCATAGTTATTCCTATTCAGAACATCACAGTATTAAATCTCTAACAATTATTCTTGTCCATATTAAAATTCCCTCGCATACATCCACCGCCTTATTTCATATTTATTTCATTACCTGGCCATTTTGTACACTGTGACAAACTAAAGACAGGTAGAGATGTACAGACTGTCATACAAAGCCCTCTCACTCCCCCCCCCTCCACCCCCCCCCCCCCCCACACACACACACCCCAGGAATGGGAGGCGGACTGGTGATCGGGGAGGAGATGTAAACCGGTAGTGGGGAAGTGGCGGAAGAACCACCCTGATACAAGCCTCCACTCTCTGTGGTTAGTACAGGGAGGGACAAGCTGATATGGCCTTTGTTACGCAGCGATCTTATGGGTCTTATGATTGGTGGTGATTCAGGTATAGGGGGATATCAATAGGTAGATGTTATATTATGTAGATGAAGGCAGGCCTGTGTAGAGTATTCATAGGAATAGGGTCTTCCCTGTAGTTCTCTATGATGTCCATGTGAACTTGTATGGGTTGTATCATGGTGGAAGCAGTATTATATGAGTAGTCAGCAATATGTGATGTGTTTCAGGAAAATGAGTCATAAGTCGCAAAAAAAAGATTTTGAGATACCATTATATTTGAAAAGATGAGATCAAGCTGATTCCAATGATAGTAAACAGTCTAATAATCTAATAAGTATTTCTAGATTTAAGTTTGATACTTTCGGTTTTGAAAAAAAAAAGTTTCCAATATTTCTGTATTATATGAGTAGTCAGCAATATAGCAATCATACAATGTTGTAGGAGCAGCTCTATAGTTGTTGTTGTTGTAACGTTTGTATTGCTCTGACAGGTACATCTCAATGTTGCCATTGATTTTTCGTTTGTATCCTTGATGATTCTTAACTGTCACTGTAACTCTACATGTAAACTGAACCTCTATATATAACTGTAACTCTACATGTAACACCTCTATATATTACTGAACCTCTATATTTATTTGCAGGCTTAAAATCGTGGGAGTGTGACATTGAATTCAGCGATTAAAGTCTCAACTGTTAGCAGAAAAACATACTCATGGAGACAGGACGAGCAGCAAATGCTACAAGTGTGACTTGTGCACCTACTGTACTCATGGAGACAGGACAGGCAGCAAATGCTACAAGTGTGCCTTGTGCACCTACTGTACTCATGGAGACAGGACAGGCAGCAAATGCTACAAGTGTGACTTGTGCACCTACTGTACTCATGGAGACAGGACAGGCAGCAAATGCTACAAGTGTGACTTGTGCACCTACTGTACTCATGGAGACAGGACAGGCAGCAAATGCTACAAGTGTGACTTGTGCACCTACTGTACTCATGGAGACAGGACAGGCAGCAAATGCTACAAGTGTAACTTGTGCACCTACTGTACTCATGGAGACAGGACAGGCAGCAAATGCTACAAGTGTGACTTGTGCACCTACTGTACTCATGGAGACAGGACAGGCAGCAAATGCTACAAGTGTAACTTGTGCACCTACTGTACTCATGGAGACAGGACAGGCAGCAAATGCTACAAGTGTGACTTGTGCACCTACTGTACTCATGGAGACAGGACAGGCAGCAAATGCTACAAGTGTGACTTGTGCACCTACTGTACTCATGGAGACAGGACGGGCAGCAAATGCTACAAGTGTGACTAGTGCACCTACTGTACTCATGGAGACAGGACGTGCAGCAAATGCTACAAGTGTAACTTGTGCACCTACTGTACTCATGGAGAAAGGACGGGCAGCAAATGCTACAAGTGTGACTAGTGCACCTACTGTACTCATGGGAACAGGACAGGCAGCAAATGCTACAAGTGTGACTAGTGCTCCTACTGTACTCATGGAAACAGGACAGGCAGCAAATGCTACAAGTGTGACTTGTGTACCTACTGTACTCATGGAGACAGGACGGGCAGCAAATACTACAAGTGTGACTTGTGCTCCTACTGTACTCATGGAGACAGGACGGGCAGCAAATGCTACAAGTGTGACTTGTGCACCTACTGTACTCATGGAAACAGGACAGGCAGCAAATGCTACAAGTGTGACTTGTGCACCTACTGTACTCATGGAGACAGGACGGGCAGCAAATGCTACAAGTGTGACTTGTGCACCTACTGTACTCATGGAGACAGGACGGGCAGCAAATGCTACAAGTGTGACTTGTGCTCCTACTGTACTCATGGAAACAGGACAGGCAGCAAATGCTACAAGTGTGACTAGTGCTCCTACTGTACTCATGGAGACAGGACGGGCAACAAATGCTACAAGTGTGACTTGTGCACCTACTGTACTCATGGAGACAGGACGGGCAGCAAATGCTACAAGTGTGACTTGTGCTCCTACTGTATTCATGGAAACTATACGGATGTCAGAAGGTGTGGTGCATCACAGTGTGACTCATACAGGAGAGGCAGGACAGGCAGCCAATGCTACAAGTGCAACTGTAATAATGTCAGGCAATGTGCCTCATACAGCTGAGAAACTACATGACAGTCAGGTTAAAGAGTTTACAGAGAGCAGTAGTTTAGAGAAACAACATTTGCTGACACACAGTGCTGAGAAGAAACATAAATGTACTCTGTGTAACTATAGGGCAGCACAGGCTGGAGACTTGAGGAGACACATGAGAACACATACTGGTGAAAAACCGCATAAATGTACTGAGTGTGACTATAGTGCAGCACGGGCTGGCAACCTGAGGACACACATGAGAACACATACTGGAGAAAAGCCTTATAAATGTACTCTGTGTGACTATAGTGCAGCATATGCTGGAGACCTGAAGATACACATGAGAACTCACACTGGGGAAAAACCCTATGAATGTACTGAGTGTGACTATAGTGCAGCACATGCTGGAGACCTGAAGAGACACATGAGAACTCACACTGGGGAAAAACCCTATGAATGTACTGAGTGTGACTATAGGGCAACACAGGCTAGATCCCTAAGGGATCACATGAGAACACATACTGGAAAAAAGCCCTATAAATGTACTGAGTGTGACTATAAGACAGCAGAGGCTGGACACCTGAGGAGACACATGAGCACACACACTGGAGAAAAGCCTCATAAGTGTACTGAGTGTGACTATAGGGCAGCAGAGGCTGGAAGCCTGAGGAAACACATGAGAACACATACTGGAGAAAAGCCTCATAAATGTACTGAGTGTGACTATAGGGCAGCACAGGCTGGTACCCTGAGGGATCACATGAGAACACATACTGGGGAAAAGCCTCATAAATGTACTGTGTGTGACTATAGGGCAGTAGAGGCTGGACACCTGAGGAGACACATGAGGACACACACTGGAGAAAAGCCTCATAAATGTACTGAGTGTGACTATAGGGCAGCACAGGCTGGTACCCTGAGGGATCACATGAGAACACATACTGGAGAAAAGCCTCATAAATGTACTGAGTGTGACTATAGGGCAGTAGAGGCTGGACACCTGAGGAGACACATGAGAACACATACTGGAGAAAAGTCCTATAAATGTACTGAGTGTGACTATAGGGCAGCACATGCTGGATCCCTGAAGAGGCACATGAGAAAACATGCTGGGGAAAAGCCCTATATATGTACTGAGTGTGACTATCGGGCAGTAGAGGCTGGAGACCTGAGGAGACACATGAGAACACATACTGGAGAAAAACCCTATCAATGTACTGAGTGTGACTATAGGGCAACGCATGCTGGACACCTGAGGAATCACATGAGAACACATACTGGAGAAAAGCCCTTTAAATGTACAGAGTGTGACTATAAGGCAGCAAATACTGGATCCCTGAAGAGACACATGAAAACACATACTGGGGAAAAGCCTCATATATGTATAGAGTGTGACTATAGGGCAGTAGAGGCTGGAGACCTGAGGATACACATGAGAACACATACTGGAGAAAAGCCCTTTAAATGTACAGAGTGTGACTATAAGGCAGCACATGCTGGATCCCTGAAGAGGCACATGAGAAAACATACTTAATAAATTATGAAAGATCTTAACAGAACGCTGGTGTGAGTTGCACTAAATGTCTTTATTAACAAGAGGAGTTTTTACCGTCTCCATCCCTCTATTGAGATGCCTACCTTTGATGTCTTTGAAGGCCTATGTAGACTTACATGCACTATTTCAGGTCTCCACATCCAACTTCAGGCTCCCTATTAGTACAACGAATATGAATTCTCAGTGATTTGTATTTTTTAAGTTAAATGAATAAATATCATGAATGTAGTGTAATGTTTCATCTCTTTTACTCCATCTGTGTGACATTATTACACAGCTAGCCAGATCAACTAGACTCAACACGATCCACGAGAGTCTACATTAACCAGTAACAGTAATTACCCAACTCCCTATTGTATCGAGTAGTGATGAGATCAACTAGACTCAACACGATCCACGAGAGTCTACATTAACCAGTAACAGTAATTACCCAACTCCCTATTGTATCGAGTAGTGATGAGATCAACTAGACTCAACACGATCCACGAGAGTCTACATTAACCAGTAACAGTAATTACCCAACTCCCTATTGTATCGAGTAGTGATGAGATCAACTAGACTCAACACGATCCACGAGAGTCTACATTAACCAGTAACAGTAATTACCCAACTCCCTATTGTATCGAGTAGTGATGAGATCAACTAGACTCAACACGATCCACGAGAGTCTACATTAACCAGTAACAGTAATTACCCAACTCCCTATTGTATCGAGTAGTGATGAGATCAACTAGACTCAACACGATCCACGAGAGTCTACATTAACCAGTAACAGTAATTACCCAACTCCCTATTGTATCGAGTAGTGATTAATGGAATGTCAGTCACCCTAATATGATGTGTGTGATGTTCAGGATAATGAGTCATAAGTCGCAAAAAATAGATTTTGAGATACCTTTATATTTGGAAAGAGGACATCAAGCTGATTCCAACGATAGTAAACAGTCATATAATCTAATAAGTATTTTTAGATTTTAAGTTTGATATTTGCGTTTTTGAAAAAAAGCTTCCAATATTTCTCGGGGTCAATAAAGAGTAAAGTAACTAAATGTAGTCCATATGAGGACTCTTAAAACGAAAGGAAATATTTCATAGATTGTCCTGAAATTTGATACATCGATTGATGTCACTATAAGTGATCAACCCACCAAAAATAAGAACATTCCAATAATGTGATCGTGTGAAAAAATCAGTCCATAGAGATAACATAGGCTCTGTATATTGTTTAGCTGGTCAGTAACTGATATGGTCAGTCCATAGAGATAACATAAGCTCTGTATATTGTTTAGCTGGTCAGTAACTGATGTGCTCAGCCCATAGAGATAACATAGGCTCTGTATATTGTTTAGCTGGTCAGTAACTGATATGCTCAGCCCATAGAGATAACATAGGCTCTGTACATTGTTTAGCTGGTCATTAACTGATGTGATATTGCTTACGCGCAATACACTGCTGACCTGGTTTTTTGTACACTGTGATCTTCAAGCTAAATCAAGTTAAGAAATGATTATTTAACTATTTTTTCCTCGAAATCGCTGTAAATCATGTTAGTATAACATAAGTTATGTGAGAGGGATGAAATAAACAGAACAACCCTTGGATTCTCAGCGTCGGGAATATTCACTCATGACGGTTGCCGGGCTACCGCCCCTTGACCGTCATCGGTGAATATTCACTCCTGCCTTGAATCCTGGGTAGTTCTACGTATATACTTCACCCCTGCTGTCCTCCCCTTCCTGCTCCCTCTTGATATATAAGGTAATTAATAGATGATAGGTGATGACAGCTAGCCCAGCTAATCCTTAATCTTTTTCTAATTTCTTCTTTCAATAAAGGCTACAATTTATAAGAATGACATGTGTGAGTCAAAAAGATGACATTTGCACTTTGAATGGTATTTCTACGTCTATTATTGGGGATTTGGGGTAAAATCTAATGTTTGTTCTCTCTCATCTTATCTCTTCTTCCTTTCTCTCTCTCAGTGTGTATTTTATTCAGAGATGTAGTGAAAGTTGGTGAATAGCAGCAAGCCCAGACTAGAGCAGTATAGAGTTGACCTAGACATAGCAAATCTTCCTTCTGTACTCTAGCAAGGCCCAGTCACTACTGATCCAGCAAAACTCAAGCTGAGTCGCTCCTGCCTCTCCAAGTCTCTCTCTCAGGGATGGGGTACTGGGCTATATTTTATTGACCAATGGGAGAGCTCAGAGGAGGCGGTACATAGGACCCTGTCAGCTTGTAAAACAGTGTGAAGTAGGGTCATAAACCTTATATGATGACGTATATATGTATAGGCTTATAACTAAACCGGAAGATGACAGCTAACCCCACGTGATACCCTAACCTGGATTGGGTCACGAGACTTTTCCCGGCGCCACTTTTGAATTCTCTGTTCGACTGGCAAGTTCGACAGGAATTTTTTCTTTTGCCTAAATGCCTTCTCGAGGCAGATGTTCCAAATGCGGTCTTATACACAAACCTCCATTTGGTTCTAGATGCAAGGGTGCTCCAGCCAAATCGAAGCCTAAAGTTACATCAGGAAACTTACCTGTCAAATTCCGGTGGCCCTACGATCCTGTGGTCACTCCGCCTAGAACGACTGATCCCTTACACAACATGGCGCTTGGTGGGTATCAGGACCGAGCAGACCCGGCATACCTAGAGTTCCTAGAAAATCACTTCAAGAAATCCCCGACACCAGTTCCTGGCTCTTCTGGTAACAATGATGCTATGGCTGCTATCCTTGCCAGGTTAGACCGGATCGAACAGAATACTCCTGGCAATATCCCTACTGGTGACAACACTGTGACAGCTCCTTCCGAAGGCCCTATGACGCAGTTGGCTGACAGTATACAACAGCTGTCACTGAACGTGAATGACGGTATCCCAGCGAAAAAAGGTTTGGAGTATCGTCCGGAGTTTTATGTCCAGTCTAAAGCATATCAGCTTACTATGAAGCAAGTTGACCACACTAAGTTAACTTCAACTGAACTTTTGTACGGAATGCTTGGTGTTTTTGAGCACATTTTGACTGCTGGCGGTGATAGTATGGGTTACCTCCGACACATGCAATATGTCGGCAGACACGCCATTGAGCCTAGTAGTTTCTCTGTGTTAGGCTGTGTGCTATATGATCACCAGGTGGTTGACCAAGTTCTTGCAGGCACTTCCTCATTTGGCTCCCCTGATTTATTCTCCGCTGGCATTTACTTGAGCGGACATTATTCCCGTAAAAAGTTAGATGATAAAAGTTCTTGCAATATATATATTAATCACCCGATTATTAATGATATCCTTATAAATAATGATTATCAATACCGAGCAATACACATAATGAGAATGAGGGTAGGTCAGGTTCAATGCTGAGGAGATTGGATATTAACATCATCAAATCATCGCAAACATGTCTGAAAAGTATTAGTGAACTTTGTTGGGTCAAAGTAAGTTGTGTGAAATGCATCCCCCTCAACACAAGCATGTTGTGAGACTCACTTACTTTGACCCTCCCATGTCTTGTTCACTAATACTATATTCTAATGGTCTTCAAGTCTTATTAAAGGTAATTATGAGGGATTGTTAGACTTTGGTGTTAAACTTTGTCCTACTTGATCCTACTATGATTGGCCCTCATTTTGCCCTGACCCATATTTACACTCTACCCAAGGCTGCTAAGTCACACATGGGGATTGTTTCGTTTCTGGTGCTTTGATGACTCATGTTGGAAGTCCCTAGTGCTAGTGCTGGTGTTGGTGTAGCACCACACTTTATTCTATCACCTTTTTTTCCAATAAACTTTTTTACCAAAAAACTTGTTTTCAAACAACCTCTTATGACTTTATGACAGACTTTTCCCGCTTTCCGAGACACTTTTCCCACTTTACAACAGACTATTCTCGCTTTATGGCAGACTTTTCCCACTTCACGACAGACTATTCCCGCTTTACAAACAACTTAAACTGACTTTACCACTGATTTTTTTTCCTTTTTTGCAACTGTTCAGTTTACATGTAGAGTTACAGTTAAATATAGAGGTGTTTACATGTATGTAAATAAAAAAAGTAAATAGCCCAAGACTTCCCATCGTTCCCATCAAGGTGTGACGATACTCTGGTGCCACATACCTCTGGACCGGGACAGTGCATGCAGTCAAATGCATGCACTGACTATGGCGGGGTGGGTGGGGGGGGGTGTGGGTGGTTGAGGGAAGTTAGTGTGGGCAATGAACACGTTACTCATTTAACTAGACCACTAGCGACCGCCCCGCCCTCTGAGAAGAGGCGGATTGCCACTGAACTAAAAATTGAAGCTGTCGCAGGATATCTCCGTCTTTCCCAGTAATGTCTAGGTCATATGGATTGTCCAATCAAGCAACTTTAACAACACGTACGTCAAACTCATTGGTGTCAATCGAAAGCTATAATTGTATATGTAGTGACCCGGTTTCGTTTGAGGAGGAGAATAGATAATTCAAGACACAAGCCTCTATATTATTACTCTGATTTATTGAAGTTCCAAGCACAGTGTAGGTGAATACATCCAGTCATATATGAAGGTGTTATAAGTTGGCATAACATAAACACTGGTAACAAGATACCAAGAAGTTACAACAAACACACAGGTATGGATCATAGCTCCACCTGGTGTGAAACGCCGGTTGTATTGAGAGTTCAAGTAAGGTTGGTATATGTAAGTAGTATATGGAGAGTGTATAAGATCTTTATGGCACTACACTCCCCCCTACTGGGTTTAAAAGAAATTCATACGATTTCTTTAGACAACATATAAAAACAAACCAATAATATATGACGGTTCAAGAAAAGGCGACCATAGCTTGAAATATATGTAGCGGATTTCAAGAGAAATATAACTAATGTCAATCTACAAATATTATTCGGTAGATAAAGAAGACTCTTGCTTCAAATTGAAAACGATGAACAAATAATAGTATTAAATATAAACCTCGGTACACACGTGCACCATGTCCTCCAGCCTCGTTAAGGCACAGACATTGGAATATAGAAAATATCTATTCACATAAAAATGAACTCGTTTCAATAGAGACATATTTATTATATTCGGTTATATTCGGTCGTTCCTTCCTTCATCGAACTTGAAATGGAATGTAATCTGCTGTTTCTTATGACATCCTTCTGTGCGGCTTCATGGAAAAGAGCTTGTTACATAATCTCGCATTTGAGAAACAAATGAGTACTTGAAGATATAAGTTGAAATAATGAATTCAAAGTATTGAAACAATGAAAAATAATAATGTGTAATAGGTCAAGATCATAACATGACCAAATAGCATATTATAATTCGACTTATGTTTAGACTTCTTCTGTAAAGATATAGGTATAGCAATAAATGAAATGATATACAATCTGATTAAGTCAGATATTAGAACAATCATACAATCACACAAATGGTTTTGGTTCCTTTGGTGGAGTATTTAGATTCCCAGATAGAGTCTGAGAAGGAGTTGCAGGAGGATTTGACATTGCATCCGGAAATAAATCGGTTGACAATGAGAAAGTGACACTTCCAGAAGCATCCGATGATACAGATGCAGCAGCGTCAAATTTAGCTGAATCTGAAGTAATTGTTGCAGTCGCAGCTGGAGAGCGACGTGTGTTAGAGTTTAACAACGCCCTAGTCTTCAAGTTCTTTTCTCGTATCAAACTCAATGCTGACAAAGGAGGAGCTCGTTTCTTAGGGCTACTAGCTGCAATATTACTATTAGCCAAATCATTCTTCAATTTCATGATCTCACTCAACAACTGTTGGTTTCTGTTTTCCAAATCCATTACACGAATCTGAAGCTGATCATTAAGAATGGTCGTTTCTTCAAGTGTCTCTACTAACACCTCTACTTCTTCTTGACTCTTCATGATCTTGCAAACATCTGTTAAAGGCTTAATCAATGTACCAACGGAAGTAACATACTCCCTCTGAATACATTCGACAGCTTCATGATGTCGATATCTCTCTATATCTAGTGATTGCCCATATTTATAGGAGGCTTCGTCATACAATTTCTTGTAGTCAGTAAGAACTGATTCTTCCACATGAGCAGATGAAATTGATGGTGCCGGGACAACTAATTGACTCGACTGACTGGAATGACTGGACTGAATGGACTGACTTGCCCCATGAGAGTATTGACTTCTAGGTGGCAGAGGAACCCAGGCATTTCTCGCAGGAGCAGGGGAATCAACATACTTAGGTTTCTTAGCAGCGGGATTATTAGTACCAGAGGCCACCCCAACATATTTAAGTTTATGGGCTGCGTCATCCATCGCTTTCCAGATATGTCTAGTTACCGACAACCCATAATGAAATGAAGGATTTGCTTGCAATCTCCTATTCTTCTCACCTAGTCTAGCCATGCTGCGGTCAGCATCAGCAGGAGACCATTTATGTACACCTGAATCAGAGGTGAAATGATTGTACATCTCTCTTTTACGATCAACCACTTTTTGGCAAAGTAAGTCGGGACATTCCCACCCGAAGACAAGTGGGGTGTGTTCTTCACACATATGACGAGCGAATGACTGTTTAGTATGATAGACTTTGATACCGTTCGGATTAAGTGACATTGAACGACAGCATGAGAAAGGACAACGCATATCTACTGTGAAAATTGATAATGCCATCCTTAATTTAAGGTCCTGATCCTCCCTCACAGACAACCCCTTATCAGGAGCAGTTTTAGCTGGGGAACATAACTTGGGAAATATAGTTTCGTATAGTCCCATATAGTCTTCATCATTTTCTTCAAATATATTTTTGCAACCGTCTGACTTACTAGGTAAAATACAAACAATTGAAGTATCATCTTTAGCCGACCAGTTTCTCAAGGATCTGTGTCTAGCACGATAACGGCGGGACAACCCATCATCCCTATACTTCTTCAGAGCCTTATGGGACTGTTTAGTACTAGAAGAATGGTTACTTCGTTTGTCAAAAGAATTGTCATTATTATTGGCATCACCAGAGGTGGATTTATCGTGAGCAATTACTTCGTTAGAAACGGAATTAGTAATGTTATTTGCATCCGCTTTAGCGGGATTATCATGGATAGTTGTATCGTCAGAGGCGGATTTCTCTTCATCTACAGCCATATTTTGTTGCACAGAAGTTTCTTCTCCTTCCGCGGCCATTTCACTGTACTTGTATATACTGGACACCTACAAATACATAAGCAAATACATATCCAGAAAATTGTCACGAGTAACAGTGGACAAAATACCCCTATGTTAAGAGCACTTATTAATGTCACAGAATTCAATGTAGACGAAGTATTTCCATTCACCCCCACATACACACTTTCAGGGTTGAATAATTCTCTCAAAAATGTTTCAAACATGACCACAAAATTCACCGAAACAGAGAATAATGGTATACATTAATCATTTGGCGTATTCAATACTGCTTCTACAGTACAATATTCAATGTAATATTAGAACTAGGGTTCACTAAACATAACCCCATTGTATGAAAGCATATATCGCAATTCAAAAATGGAAATAAACCAGCGAATTGTCTCAGAAATGGCGTTCATTTCAATATAATATGTAGAGCAAATGTTTCAGTGTTCCATACATAACATGAAACTAATTTGGTAGAATCAAATGGCACCAATATATCCAAAGTAATGTCGTCGCTCATGATACTAAGCACCGGCACTTCCAATGTGGATGAGAGCACAAAATAGAACTAAAATAGAACTACTGTGTAATACCCATATGCACATATTATATCCAAGGTATGACGTCCAGTACATTATAACAATGAACAAACAATTTACTTACAGTATTCCAGTTACATTGCGTCTACCTCTCTTTTGTCTCAGTTTCTCACTCACGTCCTACCCACTCGGACACAGGCAGCTTTCTGAAGGGACGGTGTAGCTTCCCAAAGCCCTTGTCCAGGTGGCAGGTCCTGTTATATGCGCGTACCTGGCGATATCCAGGTACTAGTCGAGTATTTATAGATTTAAACTATAGTTAACTGTTTATCAAAACATGTATGGGGCAATAGAGTAATGATCATACCAAGTCAATAAGGCTTAATCCAACTCGTTAGAGAGCGGTCTGTTACACAGTGCCTAACAAGATAAGTCATACACATAAATATTGAAAAAAAACTCAGCAATTCATATAGGGTTCTGTGGCAGTCCAGACGCTTCCTGGGTCAACCAACAGAGACTTCTCGTTGTGTTTTTTATTATAATCTCACAGGCAATGCAATATTCTGTGGTATCAATCTATACTCACCAAAAATCACCATGGGAGCTCCATTACTGCCAATCCCATAGTATAAATTACAATAATTACACTAGGGGCATGGTGTATAGCGATCAGGAATTTTTACTTCCCTTTTTCCTTCCGTTCTTGTAATAGGTTTTGTAACCTTTGCTTGGCTATTATTAATCTTATTCTTAGATTTTCTTTGTGAGGCTATGTTCTTCTTGACTTTGCGTCGAGTTTTCCTGTTATTTTCAGGTCCAATCGTACCAGTACAAGGAGGTTTTCTAGGAGGTCTGCCTCTTTTCCTAGCATTATCAGGATTCAACGCAGAGAGATACTCTTTTATTTCCTGACCAGGAGATACTTTCCCCCCTTCAATCCTTATGACATCCCTACCTGCCTCACGCAGATTTTCAATTTCAGGAGAATTCTGAAGATTTGTAGTAGGTCTTAAACCAGTCGCGGCGGTAGGATCCACAGCAGTTTTCAAATAATCCCCATTCCATCGAACTTCTCCTCTTGTTGTTGATAGGAGGTATGTGTGATAATTAATTTTCTTAATAATTTTGAAAGGACCATCCCATTTTGCCCCGTATTTATTGCTTGCAATTGGTGGATAATAACGATATACCCACTCACCTTCAGTGAAACTTCTGAGACGCTTGCGGCGGTCATAATTTCTCTTCTGGGCAATTGATGTCAGATGCAATTTATCTCGAGCAAAACTATGTCCCTCGCGCAATTGTTTTCGCAATTGTTCTAGGAACACACTAGGCGATGTCAAGTCCAAACCCCCACGTGGTATGCCAAAAATTAAATCAGCAGGGGTATATGCTTCATCCCCAAAAATGAGGGAATATGGAGTACAACCAGTACTAGCATGAATGCTAGTATTATAAGCGCTTGCTATACAAGGAATTAGAGTATCCCATTTCTCAGAGCCATAGTCAATATAACATGATAATTGCTCAACCAATACTCTATTAATTCTTTCTGCCTGTCCATTACAGCGAGGTGTATATGGATTAGTATGCTGTTTGTGAATGTCAAATATTTTGCACAATTCACGCATTACCCCACCTTCAAATTCTGGGGCGCCATCGCTGTGAATCGCATTAGGCGCTCCGAATCGTAGAATCCATTCCTTGAACAAAGTCCAAGCAATAGTTTCCGCCTTATGATCAGGTAGACAATAGCATTCAGACCATTTAGAAAAATAATCTGAGACTACTAGAACACAAATATTACCACTTGTGCTGCGTTTAAATCCACTCAAAACATCCATACATATTCGAGAAAATCTCTCACCAGCCAGATCTTTGGTTAATGGCGAAGTGTTAGTTCCTGAACGAGATTTGCGAGTCATACAGGCCTCACATAATCTAATCCATCGTGTAACATCTCCTTTCAGTCCTGGCCAGAAATATCGCTGTTTCATGGAAGTATGTGTCCGTAGATTACCAAAATGCCCAGTACAAGCTGGACCATGGTGTCGCTTAAAAATCTCTCTTCTGTAATCTATAGGTATCACAATTCTACTGAATAGTTTTCCAGAAGAGGGTTGTCTCCAACGTAAGCATAGTAAGTTATTATGCACAACCAAATCGTTTTTCTTGGCTAGAATAGCTCTGAAATCATTACTTTCTGAACTACTATTATCCGGCCAAGGTAATGTTCCATCGACATACATTATAATGCGTTTGATATCAGGATCAAGCAATTGTCTTTCCTCCAGACCCAAAGGTTTTACTGGAGGGACTTCAATATTACGCACACTGGCTATCACGGCATTATGTGCACCGCAGTCTGTACAATCCTCCCTTTTACACCTACTATATGGGATTCTAGAGAGAGCATCGGCATTTATATGTTTCCGGCCTGGCCGATGTTGTATAACACCAGGAGCAGTAATATTATATAGCTGGAGTGTCATTAGCCAACGTGCTAGCATATGTTCAGGTTCCTTGAAACCTATTAGCCAAGTCAAAGAAGCGTGATCCGTTCTTATTATAAAGTCTCCACCCAAGATATAGTTTTTAAACTTACCAGAGTAGATAACAACAGCGAGTAGTTCACGATATGTGGTGCAATAGTTCCTCTGAGATTTACTGAAAGAATTACTAGCATAAGCAATTACTCTTTCTTCTCCATCCTGTTCTTGAGATAATATACCTGACATACTTTTACCGCTTGCATCAGTATCAATGATATATCGACCCTCAGCTCGTGGGTATGCCAGAACAGGAGCGTGCGTCAGAGCAAACTTTATTCGTACAAAAGCTGCCTCACACTCAGGTGTCCAGTTCAACTTAAACTTTATCGTTTTTGACGACTTCTTGACAATTTCCTGAATAGGATACACTATATCAGCAAATGCAGGAACAAATTGACGATAGTACGAGGCGAAACCAAGAAATGATCTCACCTCTTTGACATTTTTGGGTTGCGGCCAATCCATTACGACTTTAACTTTTTCAGGATCAGCTTGTATTCCTTCTTCTGATACTAGCCTACCTAAAAATTCAACCTGTCGCTGAAATAACTTACATTTCTTAGGTTTTAATTTTAAGCCATAATCGCGTAGCCTGGAGAAGACTGAGTCAAGATTTTCCAAAGTTTCCTCCAAAGTTTTCCCAAAAATTATTACATCATCTAAGTAAACTAGACAGATTTTATTCACTAGCCCCCTAAGCATTTTGTTCATCATCTTCTGAAAGGTAGCAGGAGCGTTACAGAGGCCAAATGCCATTACTTTAAACTGATATAAACCAGATGCAGTAATAAAGGCAGTTTTCTCCTTACTGTATTCATCCATGGCCACCTGCCAATAACCACTTTCAAGGTCCAATGTACAAAACCAGGCGTTACCGCCCAATGCTTCTAGACAATCGTCTATTCGTGGTAGTGGATAAGAATCCTTCTTTGTAACAGAATTTAGTCTTCTGTAATCGACACAAAAACGAATAGTATTATCCTTTTTGTTTACCATGACAATAGGAGAAGCCCAAGGACTTTCACTTTCTTCCACAACCCCTAGTTCCAACATTTTTTTAACTTGCTCTTCAGCGACTTGTCTCTTTCTTGGAGCCTGTCGGCGATAAGCTTGTTTTATAGGCCTTGAATCTCCAGTATCGACAAAATGTTCAGTTCTGGAGGTATAACCCAATGTTTCCCCAGGGAGGCGAAAAACATCCTTATTTCTTAAAATCATCTCCTTTAAAATTTGCTTTTCACGATCACTTTTTACATGTGTATCATGTATTAATTTATCCAGCCCGGTGGTGTCGACTGGACTAACTTCTGTGACACTAGATGAAACAAAGCAATCGGTTATATTGTTAGGAGAAACCTCCTGTAAACTACTCTCATCTGCATCGAACACATAACCAACAGGCGTGTTTTTTCGTAAACAGATGGGCAAGGCAGTTGGGTTGCATATAGGGATCTTTGCATTATTAGAATTGTATAGATATGTATTCAATCCTCCAAAGGTTTCCCCATTTTCCCCTTCCACTTCTGGTTCTACCAAATAGGCTCTATCGGTGGGCAGATTACCTAAGGAAACATCAACAACCTGAATTGCATAGGCTCCTAAATGGACATCTTTTCTAACAATAGCTGTACCCAACGACCCTTTACGCAAGCAATTAATATGTTCTTTGCCATTGTTCAGGGACAACCGACCAGGCCAGGCAATACCGCATTTGTATCGCCAGGTAAAATCCATGCCTAGAATAGCTTGATCACCATCTAGGTGTGAAACCACCAGACAAGCATTTTTGTATATTATGCCGCCAATGTTCATTTCAAATATTGCGTAACCCAGTGTCTCAATAGGTCCACTTGCTATAGGTTTAATCCTCATTTGTGAAGCGTACAAACGAGGTTTGCAAGCAAGCGATTCATAGAATGCTTTAGAAACTAGGCTGGTTTGTGCCCCAGTATCATAAAGGAATTCTCCACGCTTTTCCCCAATAGTGACAGGTATATACCATCTCATTCTCACCAATAAAGGTGTAATTTCAATCAAGGTTTCAGATCCATCATCTGGGTCCGTCAGCATTGAGACCATTATCTCCCCATCGTCGCTTTTTATGGCGCTAATAAGAGCAAGGTCACCAGTATTGTCTTCCCCCCCACATGTACTATCCATATCCAGGGTAGATTGAGGAGAAATTGACGCACTGTCCACTGTCGGCTGAGTTTTAGTAATAACATTCGGTGCAGTCGACTGGCCCATCGACATTACTTCCTCATGCAAAACATTCTCATTCCCATTAGAATCACCACCAAGAAGATGACATATATTTTCTGAGTAATCGTCCAAATTGTTTTCACAATTTGATATGGTATTAGGGCCCAGGGCCTCAGCTGCGCTTCTCACTGAGACCCGACAGCTTTTCCCTGTTCTTTATCCTTAGCCCTTTTTTCTTTGTTGCGCTCCTGCAAGGCAATGACATCGGGACATTTCCATTTAGCATGGTCCCTAGATAGACAGAATTTACATCTCCAACGATTTTTCTGTTGAGAAGCTGTATTCGTACTATCAGCCTTACCTGCAGAATTGCTAGGTTTCTTAGGAAAACCTGCAACATTGTTGTTATTTGTCGGTTTAGAATAATACCTGGGATTATCATAATTCCTGTATCCCCTTTGTTGCATTCTAAAGGACTTAAATGCTGCAATTTCAGCTTCCAATTCAGGATCATCTTCTACTGAATTGGGCAAATTAGTATCGGTTGTGACTGCCGCCAAACTAACTGCTTTTGCCTCCTTTCCTTGGAAGGAAACTAAGTTGGCTGGTAGTTCATTTAGCAAGGAGGATCTCATCTCCGACGCACCACCAGCGCTTCGCAATTTCTGAGCAATATCTACAGCTGCCTGTAATGTTGTTGGCTTAGTAAATTTCACCCAGAATGCAGTGAATTTGTCTAGAATACCATCACAGAATAGCATAATGGTTTTCAACTTCAGATTATCAGGGTACTCATGATAAGCTTTTCTACATAGATCAACCAAACTCTCAGCAAAATGCTGGAAAGTTTCGTCTTTCTGTTGGACGCGGGTCTCATATTCTTTAATTCTATCTTCTGATGTCTTCTCATCGAGTTGACACGATAGTCTTCTCAGAACACTTGCTAGATCCAACTTAGAGACATCTCCCCATGTAGTCTGACCAATATGACCAGATGTAGCAATAATCAATTCCCTGACTAGGGTATCATCGTCCCAACCATAAAGATTGGCCCAGTTTAAAGCACCAGCTATATACTCGCCCCAATCCGTACTTTTATATTTCTCCAAAGGTTTGGGTCTAGGCACTTCTCTAGGACGAGAGAGAGAAAGTCGAGGAGCAGGTATAGGAGTACCAATATCAGTACGATTAATCTCCTGATCCATCTCTACCATAGTAGATTTCCGTCGAGAACGATCAATCTTCCCCCCAGTTTTCATACCAGTTCCTAGTAAGGACGCAGTATTGACTGGGACCGTAGGATCATTCTTCATTTCAATTTGTGTCAAAATAGTAGAATCATCCACTGATTGTCCAACAATGAAATGTAAATCGGGCGGTTTACTAACTAAAGGTACCCTAGTCTTTATTATAGGCTTGGGCGCCCCTGGGACCTTCACTGGTTGACGGTTACCTTGTTTTACTGGGGTTTTCCAAGGCAAACTGATATTATCGACATTCAAAGAATAATCGTCTAAATCATGACCACCCTCAGAAGCAGGCTTAGTATAGGAATTAACAAGCCTTTGTATAGATCTTCTGCGGTTAGTAGTTATGTCTGGAACTGATCCCCAGAACCTATAATCCGCATTCACCTTTTTCTGAGCCGTATGAACCATGGGTTCAGGCTTAGGTACATTAACAACCGGATCTATAGATTCCTCGTCTTCCTCCGTAGGAATACGGTAACCACCAATGCCCTTCGGTTGAAGTCCTAATTTACCACAATGAATCATCAGGTAATCAACGCGACCTGCAGGTAACTGATATACATTATTAAACACAGACTGAGCAAGTGTTTTGATATATATCCTATCTGCTTTTGTATAGGACTCAATAGTTCGTTTCTTTTGGATTCCTGCGTCTACAATTTCTTCCAAAGAAATAAGGTCAATATAGGCAGGATTATCCTCATTTCCTCTACCGCTGAATACAGATCCAGCAATAGATCTGACTTGGGCTCTAGGTCTATCCCGCCTGGTATTGACACCAACAGCGCGTTCCTCCGTAGTAGCGGCGATGATATTGGGCGTCCGGGTAGGTAGTCTTCCCAGTAACCCAATACCGGCACCGCCAAGGTCAACCTGTTCCTGCCAAAAAGCAGGCTCAGGCCTATATGTTCCTCTATCCATACTACCTAGAGAGTTAATCCCTAGTGCAGTAAGTCGACGATCAATTGAAGAAGGTAGCACATAATGACTACCAGTACCAGACTCAAAGTCAATGCTAGAGTCAGATCTATCGAGAATTGGAATATGACCTTCATAGTTGTCATGTAAATGAGCAAACTCCATACTGAGTATGGGAATAGACGTAAAAATGATCTTCTTCTTAAATCAATCAAGAAGGAAATGTATAGTCTTTAACTCCCCAACAGGTCACGGCACCAAAATGTAGTGACCCGGTTTCGTTTGAGGAGGAGAATAGATAATTCAAGACACAAGCCTCTATATTATTACTCTGATTTATTGAAGTTCCAAGCACAGTGTAGGTGAATACATCCAGTCATATATGAAGGTGTTATAAGTTGGCATAACATAAACACTGGTAACAAGATACCAAGAAGTTACAACAAACACACAGGTATGGATCATAGCTCCACCTGGTGTGAAACGCCGGTTGTATTGAGAGTTCAAGTAAGGTTGGTATATGTAAGTAGTATATGGAGAGTGTATAAGATCTTTATGGCACTACATATATTACATTTTTTACTGGAGGAATACATATGTTTATGGTACACGAACATCAGGATCAGCACTTCTTTTGGTCCTATGGCTATTCCATTCAAACTTTTGCACACAGCACCACTGGCCACTACCACCATGCTCATGCTTCCCTCCCTGCTCTCACAGTAGCGGCGACGGCGGTACTGTGTGGAGCAGGTATTACACACAAACACTAACAAGGAAGAGAGAGTGGAAGAAGCAGGGCGGGATGGTGGGCAGTCATTAAAAGTGAGAAAAACGACAACTATAAGAACAAAAACAGAAAATAAAATAATATCCTCTACGGGCTAAATTTCTGGACCAATTAAAGCCCAGTACATTCATTCATCTTTCTTGGTGGTATACTTCTGGAGGTTGTCCACCTGTGAATTATATACACAGCTTCTGAACTAACCTGTACGATTTGGCGTCACTGGCATATTTATATGCCTCAGGCATACCCATACGATTTCAGCCACACCCACATAATTTTCGACACTACCATAAATAGGATACCGATTGTCGGCCGATCGTCCCAAAATGCTATTTACCAACTTCTAATCGACGCAAACAATGTCCCCAGGGGCCCGTTGCACCACTTTTTGGTGAAATTGTAGCGTTACCATTATATTAAGGATATGTTAAGGATATATTAACAATAGGATTGTGCCAGTGTTGCATGAGACCTGTCGTATCCGTAACCCAAGGCGTGCATAGTGGTGAAAGTGGTGTGCCATATTCACGTTGCAACGGGTAGCAAGATACCCGTACATTTTGTCATATTTTTATATGTTTGTACATAAGAAAATTATTTTAAATCATGAAATCTACTTATCATATGTATCCTCACCATTTCTGAAAAAAAATACGTTTGAAAATACTCCCTGACCCTCCCATTCTCATTCTCAAATTCTCGATATGCTAGTTGCTCTATTATTACTCAGAAACGAGCAGGCAACGGAAATCATTTAGCGCTACGATAAGGATATCCCATGCTCAAAGGCACGTTGTTAAAAGACCCCCATTTAAGGACATGAAACATGATTTAGGGACACGATATTGGAGTAAGGTGTTAAGGATATTTTAAGGACACAATTTTTACTTAACGATACCTCATGCAACGGGCCCCTGGCCTAGGGAAAATCCATACACTGAGATTACCTCCAATACATCAGGGTATATCTGGTATCAGAACGGAGTAATAAGCGATTCCCCGAGCCCTATTGCTCACAGCTTGTTCCCCAGTACCGACACATGGCAAACGATCAGCGAATAAACAAGGAACCCTCGGTAACACTCAGTTTTCGCGGTGGGTTTATTCGGAAAAAAATCGACCAATCACCGGGCGCGTTACATCAACCTTCAGCTAGGCTCTCAGCCAATGGGATCACCCCTTCCAAACGTTACTCGGCGTGCCATGTAGACAGGCAGACGGGCCCGGCTGCATGGCTGCAATGCTGGCGTGGGTACGGTGTTGGCGAAGCCTTATTAAATAGCCTAAAGTTTCATTAATAATATAATGCGTAATTTAATTTGTTGTGGCGATAGTCTAATCTGGTGCCAGTCACCCTCTGGACACATTTAACATAGAGTGTGTAAGTGTCATGGCGGCGGGGCTCGAATTAACGAAAATTAGTCGCGTAGTTGTACCGATGTGTGGACCGGAAGTAAACAATCTCCATAGAGTTAGCATTGGGGCGATAAATAATCACTCTTTACATCACCCCTGTAAAGGTTTAACGATTATGGAGGCTATAGTTGAAATCGTTTGCCTCTAGAGATGGATATATGTGAGTTGGAAGTTGTAAAACTATATCATTTATGAAAGAACAGAGATTTAATATCGCGGTAATGTTGGGGCTATGGGACTTTCGTGCGACATGTCCACATGACGTCATAAACTGCTACAGTAGCGTGACTCAAAAAAATCGCATTTGGCAATGGAGGATTCCCTACCTTGCACTTATATCAATTCATTTAGATTTTCAAAAATTATTTAGATTATCAAAAATTACTTGCACTTATATCAATTCATTTAGATTTTCAAAAATTATTTAGATTATCAAAAATTATTTAGTCAAAACTGAAATGAAAATGACCCCATCCCTCCTCATATGCCTCCTTCTCTCTCCCTCCCCTCCCCCCACCATCTCCCCCCTCCCTCCTCATAATTATACCATCCTCTCCCTCCCTCCTGATAATATACCACTCCCTCCCCCCCCCCCTCTCCCTCCCTCACGACTCCTCCCTCTTTCCCTGTCCCAGAACTCCCACCTCCCCTCCCCCCACAACAATGGGAACAGTCCGACTACTAAAGTGCTATGTTGGGCCGCCCAGTGCTCCCCGTCCTCCCGCTATTGGGCCTGGCAGTGCGCGGGTTCAACGTCCACCTCACGCATGACACGCTGGCCGTTAACTCTGGCTCAGGTTTGAATATTTGCGGTAAAAGAGTGAAGATGTAAGAACTATTGTAGCCACAACCTCACCCCACAACCACCAGCCAGCGGCAGCACGACACACAGCTCCACCGGTAAATCTCATGTCATTATTTCTCACCATGTTTGAACCCAAACCATCGCCTCCCTATTATCGCTCACTCTCTCAGCTCGGCCATTGATTTAACATATTCCATCATGTGATACCATTGGCATTGTTTGTATGGAGACATGCTGTACGCAGCCACATACTGTACACTTGGTCAATAACTTAACTTATAGAATAATTATTATTTTATATTCATTGAAGGATCTGTAATTGGTGTATAATCGCGCGCCCAGGCGAGGGTGTTGATGTCGCCGCCGGTGCTGCACCGAAGACTGCACCGTCACTCATGGAGTCATGGGGGAAATGTCGCACGCGATAATGAAAGAAATAATGTCGACCATTGAAGAAGTGCCAATAACTCTTGCTCTAATTACAATAGAAAGAAATGGTTTTCAGTTCTGTTCATCTCTCTGTTTCCCCGTTAGTTTGATATATGATGTGTATATATGACATGTTGATGAAATATTTCCAAAATCTCTTGTCGTTCCTAGTATTCAAATAGGCCTATTCTCATTTAACATTCTATCGCTGTTTTCTAGGGACACGTTTCTACTCACAGAAGTAGATTTAGATGCGGATAAAGCGCGCGGTGATCAGGATTAATTCAAGGCATACCATTCATACATTTCTGAGACCGAGCCAGAAATGTTACTGCATTGTTGGCCATTTTAATTCTGGAGGTATTTTTTTTTTATTATATTTTAATGGCGGTATTTCCCGCGCTGGCTCTTCTACCCTTGTGGTCATGTGACATTTCAGTCTAGACTCAAAGTTGTGAGATTCCCTCCAAACTGAGGAAAACATTCCCGGTCGCTCCAAACCGCAAATAACCTTATAATCCCATCAAGACGCCTAGTCCAGACCTGGGAAAGCCATTATAGCAGTAGGCGTCCAATCACTGATATACCGTTTGATCTGACTGGCTGTGCATACATTATAAACATGGTATCTTGGTAAATATTTGGATCATGAGGAACTTTTTAGTTTACAGAATCAACAATCTTTGTGTACTTTAGACCAACGAGAGTAGGTCTATCTACTCTTGCTGCTTAGACTTCCACCCAAATTGAATCACAGGACAAATCTACTTGAACTTGAATTGAAGTGCATTCATGTTAGAAATATTGTTGGTGTTACAGTGGTTTCTTACTGTGTACACAGAGCAAAACCGTGTATAATATTATTGGCAGACATGGCGAAACATGCTGGACCTCGGTCCTTGACCGGTGAGAAACATGTTGGACCAGTGAAACTGAAGTTACACCGGTCCGACTGTCCGGTGAAAAAGGTCTATGGAACGTTGGTGAAACCTTTGGAGGACCGGTGAAAGTTCTTAAGTTTTCACCCTGTCTGTATTGGCAATTAGAGACCCTTAGCGTGCCAACCTATACCTAACCGGAGGCAGGATCAAAGTGCCCCAACCCTTTACTATTCAATTAATTAATTTTATTAGTCGCTACCCCCTTTACTGACTTAGGACCACCAATTCAAGGTCAGGTTTAGGGTTAGTTTTGGTATTTTTAGTGTTAACTGTCTGGCGCTTCGATCTAAGGCTGGGCTGCTAGCGTCTAGGCTGGGGCGCTAGGATCTTGGGACGCTACAGTCCTGCGATCACCCCATCTGTTAGGGGTAGGGGTCATTAGCGTCCCACCCACCAATCACCACTTGTCTACCACCCATCAAAGATTGATACAATTGTCAATGCCTTCTCCGAGTTTCAGAACAGTGTATGAATAGATAGGTGTAACTAAAGCAATGGCGGAGTTTGAACTGATTTATTGAGGTCAACGGCTATACAAAGCCACGCCAGGAGGAGGCACCGTTCAACCATTGGCTTGACCGCTGGTTATCCAGTCAGTGTATGTTGATTTAGTGGGATAACTAGCATTGTACATTTATGGGTTGGAAGTAATTCATTATAATGGAGTGACTGACATAACAAACTGAAATCAAAATGCCAAATCTCACTCGGGTTCAGATGTTGTGTTTTTAATGATGGAAAATGAATAACCTATTGAGGAGACAGGTGGACATTTCTAGAAGTAAAATGAATATATATGTTATTGGGAGAGCAGAGGAGGAGATGATGTACGTTTGGTTCAACCATATACATCAAGCTGGCAAATTGGAAGATTTTTTGGTTATCTAGGGAAAATGATTTATAACCAGTTTTATTTTCATTTACTATAAGTTACGGAAAAACAACTTCCCTCTGCCTGCTTTTAAAAGATTGTACTTTTGGTTCGACCTTGTGAAAGCATTACCTTGTGAGTAAGTACAGTGCCCTAATTTCGACCCCTGGTTTTGTGAAAAGATATAATGATAATGCTACATGGCTATATGTAGGTACTGAAAGAATATCCCCAATATAAATGGTATATAATACCAGTAGGGCCTACCCTCCACTTTATTGTAACAAGCGCCGGTCAAACAGGGGTTGAGGCTAATCTAAATTTCCTACTAGTTCAGCGGACTAGTGACCTTTATTTCTCACTAGTCCTCTTGGGTTTTTACTAGTCCTCATGAAATATGGCGCAAAAAAGTCCCATGAAAACAATCAAAAAATACACTTAATAATAATGAACTGGTGGGTTGGTGGGGGCATGAAAAAGATGGAAATGTCTGAAATTTGCACCCAAAATAATTGATTCAAGGTCTGGAAAACTTTTTTTTAAACCACAAAGTTTAGTCAGATCGGTGGAATTTTGTGATCCAAACATACCTCAGGGGAGGTCAGGGGTGTTTGCCCCTGGACATTTTGTGAACACATACTCTTTAATAAGAGCATTGTGGTGGATTTTGGATGAATAGATATACATTTCAGTGCCTGTAATTAAGGATATTTATACAGAACCAAGCTCTAAATCTACCAATGTATGTTATGATAAAATTCGAAGATTTCTAGACCTGAGATACAGTTTTACAAGCTCCTAAGAAACGACACATACACTTTGATATTTTTATTAATATAATTCTCCCCAATTTTTCCACTTATAACTGGAAAGTATTCTATAAACAGCCTCTGTTCTAAAAATTTAAACGCATAATATCAGTGCCTTGAAAAACCATATCAAAATTCCACGACTTTCATGAAATAACCATGTAATAACTAATAATCTCGGGCTTCAGTAGTACCATACTCAAACATACGAAAATAAGTATTATATAAAGATCCCAAAATGTCAATCTCTCCCCGAATTCCACAATTTGTATTACCAAATTTTGTCAAATTAAAAACAAATGAGATCTCAAAATGGATTATTTTCAAGACTTGAAATTGAATCAGTTCAGAACGTCAAGGATGTACTGGTAGTAGAGAATTTGAAAATAGGAATTCATTTGTTTTTATTTTTCAAAAATTTCCAAGATTTTTCAGATTGCCCGGCGGTCTAGTAACGCTAGAAAATCAAGTCCGCTGGAAAATCTGTTCGCCTGGCATGAGCGTGCGAGCGTTAATCTGAACCCCTGACAAATTCAGTGTGCAACATAGTGAATTGGGGGACCAGAGACCATCAGTCAGCCAACTTGTTACAGTGGAGTCAGACAAGATTTTACAGAGACCAAAAAAAAGGGGGGGCATTAATATGGTAAATAACATGCTGAAAATAAGACTGGTCAGAATCTGATGCATAAGGAAGGCAAAAAAGGTGAAACAGTTTTTATGAGAAATTTCAGAGTTAATAGTAGTGTTAATAGTGATTAAAAAATAACCCAGAATACGAAAAGTTGGACAAGATAATTGTATCACTTGTTCATTTCACTGGAGACCGTCGGACTCAGCCTAATATCAATATCAGAGACCGACACAAATTCAATGGAGACCTGTGCGTTGGTCTCTGGGTTATGTTGCATACTGCAAATTAAGAGGCGTGCAGCCTGGAATTATTCATTTCTTTGTCTATTAATTGCAGTATTGCTTTGAAATACTTGCACAATATTTAAATCATAGTTTGAAAATGTTTTTTGATTGTAGATATGACTTTAAATTTGCCTGATTACACTGTCACATATGACAATGAGTGATCTTTGGTTTAAGTAAAATAATTTCCCCTTGCCTAAAAGCAGTTCATCCAAATTTCTGCAAATAATAAAGCTGTATTATGGGAATGAAACTTGAAAAATTGTGTTGGATGTCCAGGTAATATTTAACCCCTAAAATACTTAAAATGTACCAGAGAGAAAGCCAAATCCCTGGGGCTCTAGGTGGGCCCCAGACCCCAGGCCTCATGGGTTGAGATACAGTACAACAGCTCTTGATCACAAATTGGTAAATTTGATTTATGGATGATAACTAGCTATTGAATGAGAAGGCAATACAGATCACAATATAACAATTACCCACATGAAGATATTACAAATATAATTAATTCTATACATCATTGGAAGTGTGTGGGAGTTGGGAACCAAATCTGGGAGGCGCCCCCCCCCCCCCCCCTCTGCCTGACTGCTTTGAAAAATTAATTTACTGTAGTCAGTTAAAAATCCAAAACTTAGGGACATCCCGGGTAGATGTGACAGTACCTTTAAATATATTTAGTTAGAACTACAACTTAAATTTACACATATTATGATTTTTAAAACTCAATAATGTTTATATTTTGCTGCTGATCTGTTTAGGTTACTTCTTCATCTATTCAGGATTATAACATCCACTACCCCTGAAGAAGCTCCCGAAACGTTGGGAAAATAAGTGAGAAATTCAACAATTCAAAACATCGTCTCTGAAGAATTGCGAACATTCAACCAGTCGTCTATTTACCAGTTTGTAGTGAAAACTATTCAGGATTAGTATTTTTGGACAATTTGGTCAGGGATGTCACTAGGTTTTGTCTCAGGCGGCTATTTTGGATTTTTAGCCGGCTACAGTACTTTTTCAATTCAGTCTATTACATGGTCAGGCAGGGGGGGTCTCCATGATTTTTAAACGGGAGGGGCCCAGAAGTTGCCTTTGCTGCCCCCACACACATTTCCAATGATTTATAGAATTACTAGACAAGTAATTATATTAGTAACATATCGTCATGTGTGTAATTTCTACTGGAATTTTGGAACTTCTATTTCTGTCAATAGCTAGTTATCATCATCCATAAATGATTTGTTTTCCTGTATCTCAACACATGAAGCATAGGTCATATTCGCAGAAATTGGGATGAACTACTTTTAGCTACGGGGAAAATGTTTCACTTTAACCAAAGATCACTCATTGTCATATGTGTAATTAGACCATACATGCAAATTTAAGTCATATCTATTATGACATATGCAGCTTAAATTAGACTTTACTAGTAGTCGAGTTATACCAGGATGAAAGTCAGGACATGGCAAAAATACTTAAATATTTATTGCAAGGGGAAAAGGGAGGTTCAGAGTAATTGAAAAGTTGATAATTTTAATCTTTGAAATGTTGACAAAATTTGGTGAATCCAATTTTGTGAAATATTTCTAAGATTTGAGATTTTTTTTTTTACAATTTTAAGTTTAAAATGAGGAAATTTGGGGGGAATACGATATAAGTTTTCAAAAATACTGATTTCAGTAGAAATACGTTAAGACATATACAAAGGTCAGATTTCCTTAGTAGGACTCATGATTAAATTAAAAGACTTAAAAGAATACACACAAATAATGCCAAAAGCTATAGTTGGGTTGGAATAGATATTTAATTTAGATAGGCCTTCTGCCGGGAAAGGATCAGGTAAAAGCTATGTATGACTAGGATTTAGAATTATGGAAACGTATATTGTATGGGTTATTTCCAATGAAAGAGACATTTCACTTCTATTTGAAACTTCCGAGAAATACAAAAAGTTTGACTATTATATATTGTGAACATTTTTTCAAGCATAAAGAATATAGAAATACTTACTTGATGTCCTAATGTTCACCATCATTGGAATCGGCTTCATCTCATCTTGTCAAATATTATGATATCTCAAAATCCATTTGTTGCAACTTGTCACTCATTTTCCTGTGACACATCACATTTAAAGGTTGATATTTTAGACAATTCGAGCCGGCGTTCTAGCCGGCGCCTAATGACATCCCTGTTTGGTACATTGTTTTACAGTTGATGGAAGGGAGAATCCACCATGGGACATGTTGCAGAATCCACCATGGGACATGTTGCATTCACAAGGCTTTTCTCCTGTATGTGACTAAATCTGAGAACACATACAGGAGAAAAGCCTGATAAATGTACTGTGTGTGACGATAGGGCAGCACAGATGAGACCTGAGGATACACATGAAAACACATACAGGAGAAAAGCCTGATAAATGTACTGTGTGTGACTATAGGGCAGCACAGACTGGACATTTAAACATGTTACATTCAAAGGCTTTTCTCGAGTATGTGATTGAATATGAGCACACATACTCGAGAAAAGCCTCATGATGTACTGTGTGGGACTATAGGGCAGCACAGACTAGAGACCTGAGGAAACACGTATTGGAGAAAAGCCTTATAAATGTACTGAGTGTGACTGTAGGGCAGCACATGCTGGAGAATGATACCTATGACTGGAGCTCAACAACCTTATAGGGATCCTTAGCGCGCCAACATATCCAAAGTCACCTGTACCTAACCCTGTCACGTGGTGCCAGTAGGGAACGTATGTTTTTAACCTAACAAGAGCCGTCCTTAGGTAAAATACCCATCGGTTGCAATATCAATGATAAAACGAGTTCATCTTGTAATTTAAGTGTTTCATGAAGATTTCTGAGCAAATGTTGTTTTTCCATGTATGATTCATGTTGGAACTGACCCACCTCTGAAGGTCCAAGAGGCCGACTGATCCCACTACCACTGCATGGGGGCAAGGTGCTGATGTAACACCAGGGCTCTACTGTGAGCTGTATGCGTGGACTGGCACTACTACTAATCCTCTAAATAGGATGAGTGACATGCTACTGATCCCTAAACGATGGGAGCTTGGATAGGTTGGCGCACTAAGGGTCTGTAATGTACTCATTTAAACATGCTACATTCAAAGGCTTTTCTCGAGTATGTGATTGAATATGAGCACACATACTCGAGAAAAGCCTCATGATGTACTGTGTGGGACTGTAGGGCAGCACAGACTAGAGACCTGAGGAGACACATACTAGAGAAAAGCCTCATGATGTACTGTGTGGGACTGTAGGGCAGCACAGACTAGAGACCTGAGGAGACACATACTAGAGAAAAGCCTCATGATGTACTGTGTGGGACTATAGGGCAGCACAGACTAGAGACCTGAGGAGACACTAGAGAAAAGCCTAGAACTTGACTCTTTGTTGCATTCACTATAGGAGGAGTGAAGGTCATTAAGTAAGATTTGTATTTATATATCAAAGGTTGGCCCCTTGTATCTATCTATTTTAATTCACTTTGAGCGGGAAGAATTAATAGTGTTGCAGGTTCTGTACACGTTGTATACAGAGATGAAAAGACGTGGCCCTGATGTAAGCACGTCTGTAATTGGTCTATATCCCTGTCATATATAATGTCAGACCAATCAGAAATGAGCTTACTCAACAGCGATGCACATTAAGAAGAACATCGCCGTCGTTAATAGCCAATAACAAGCTTTAGGATGACGATTCTTCTATTATTTCTGAGTCATAGTGTAAAGAAAGAACTACTAAAAGTTAAGAACTACTCGTGTGTTTCAATGGCTCTTGTTTACACTTTATTTTGCATCCAACACGTTAACTGCATCCACTTTATTGATACAATTAGTTCTAACCTCTCATTCCGATCTATCTAAGTATCCCATCAACATGTTGCCCATCTCCTGATATCACTAGTTCTAACCTCTCGTTCAGATCTATCTAAGTATCCCATCAACAAGTTGCCCATCTCCTGATATCACTAGTTCTAACCTCTCGTTCAGATCTATCTAAGTATCCCATCAACAAGTTGCCCATCTCCTGATATCACTAGTTCTAACCTCTCGTTCAGATCTATCTAAGTATCCCATCAACAAGTTGCCCATCTCCTGATATCACTAGTTCTAACCTCTTGTTCAGATCTATCTAAGTATCAACATGTTGCCCCTCTCCTGATATCACTAGTTCTAACCTCTTGTTCAGATCTATCTAAGTATCAACATGTTGCCCCTCTCCTGATATCACTAGTTCTAACCTCTTGTTCAGATCTATCTAAGTATCAACATGTTGCCCCTCTCCTGATATCACTAGTTCTAACCTCTTGTTCAGATCTATCTAAGTATCAACATGTTGCCCATCTCCTGATATCACTAGTTCTAACCTCTTGTTCAGATCTATCTAAGTATCAACATGTTGCCCCTCTCCTGATATCACTAGTTCTAACCTCTCGTTCAGATCTATCTAAGTATCAACATGTTGCCCATCTCCTGATATCACTAGTTCTAACCTCTCGTTCAGATCTATCTAAGTATCAACATGTTGCCCCTCTCCTGATATCACTAGTTCTAACCTCCCGTTCAGATCTATCTAAGTATCCCCTCAACATGTTGCCCCTCTCCTGATATCACTAGTTCTAACCTCCCGTTCAGATCTATCTAAGTATCAACATGTTGCCCATCTCCTGATATCACTAAATATACATATGTAATGACCCGGGGTGAGTTCGAGGAGGAGAATCTTACAAATAAGAAAACAAGTTCAATTTGTGTCAACTCTGTTCTTTATTTTAACAGAAGGAGGATATATGGCTAATATGGTACAAATACAATAGTGGTGTCTGTATTCTTGAAGATGCATACAATTGGAAGATATAAAAGAAATATTAAAAGAAGTAATATATGAACATTAACCCCACCTAGTGGTGACTCTAAATGCCCATTAAGCAAGCGCAGATGTGTTACATGATCGCATATGCGCGCGCACACTGCGTGGAGACACACATGGAATTTAACAGTAGTATATAAAAAGTTGAGGCACTACACATAGGTTTAAAAAGGCATAAACTAAAAGCCACCTCACCGGATTGATTTGTATTCCTTATGAATTCTCATTAAAAGCCAATTACCTTAAACCTTGATTCCATTTCTGGTTAGACCATTTTTTTGTTTTCCCTAGAGTATATTGCAGAGGTCTTAAATTTTGAAAAATTATGAAAGACCGATTCTTTTATTCAGGAAAATATATGAAAATTCTGCCTCTAGTCTAAACATATATAAACTGATATAACTAACTGTATGTAGAAATGAACATTGTCCTGTTGTTTTGCAGCAGCGAAGGCCACAAGTGCTGATGCTTCTGGTGCTAGTGTTGGACCCGTCCTCCTGTATGTCCACCAGGGCTGCTGTAACACGACCCCGAGCTCAGTACAAGTCAGTAAGTTTGAGTTTATGGTTTTAAGGACCTTCAAAGTCAGTAATTGTCGCTATGCATCAGTAACAAGTCAGTAAATTTCAATAATAAATGAATAAAATCTAATCTGAGAGCCGTAGAATTGTAGTAGTAGCAAGGACTTGAACATTGGAAAGCTCTTGAAAACCTGATTATCACACATACAGTGGAAACTCTTATAGTTGTTTAACTCAAATACAGGGGGAACAGGTCAGTAATGTTGATATTCTCTGGACCGCAGGAACCATGGGTAACAGTCCTCCTTTTCCCCGGGTGTAATATTTATTGTTAGTCGTCCAATAAACGAGTGAAATCTCTGCTAAGTTCTTATTATAATATATTGTTTATCTGGAAATGACTAGTAAATAGCGATCTGAGGTGGATCTCAGATGGAGATCTGGTGTTCCAGTGCATAATGTACTAATGTATATATGCCTTATACTTCTGCAGCTGAGTTTGACCATTTTGTATATTTGCAGGGTGTGAGAAGTGGGCGTGTGACGTTAAGTGCATCTTGGCTGTTGTACATAAACATACTCATGGACACAGGACAGGCAGCAAATGCTATTGGACTAGCAGACGCAACATTAAAGGATTCCTGAGCCAGGGATTGCATGAAAACACATACTGGAGAAAAGCCCTATACATGTACTGAGTGTGACTATGGTGCAGCAAATTATTGCTATGCCTTAACTAACTGCCACGATATAGCGCAAAGTGTAATAACTGCCTTTACCTGGGTTTGTGACACTCGTCCTGTCCTTACACAATCTAGTCCAGTAAATATTCAATTTCTATTTCTGACAAAATATAATGCTAATGCTAGTTGCTCACGCTAGGGTGGGCCGTACTAAGTGGCAGAGATCAATCAGTTCTAGATATGTGGGCTGCTGGAGACGTGTTTTAACAGGGACGAATTTCCTACCATTTCATGTGCTTTAGAGTAGTGTAAAACTTGTTTTAAATGTTTAAAAACCTCTACACACTACAGAACCTTTCAAACCTCAGTTGGCAAGAAATACACTTTAGGAACATCTGTACCTAAATTACAACTAATCATCATTTTGGCGTGAAATGGCCATATGTTGGGAAGGTATTGACCAACCTCTTGGCGTTATATTGTTTCTCTACATCTGTACATTAGAAACTTGTTGTTAATCTGTGACCTTGACCTTGCATTTACACGTTTCTGTGTCTAATAAATAACTTGTCAACATCTCAACTTTGGCTTATGTCATACAAAATAATTGCTAGATTCGGCTATCAAACTTAAATTCCATTTTAAAAATTTTTCAAGATATTTCCGCCAGATCCATTAGCGTCATTGGGGGTCACTTAACCAAGCTTTATGGTCAGGTCTCCATGGCCATGATTACCAGGGTTACCTCAGGGTCGGGAAAATGGTGAAAGAAAATTCCTGCAGAGAAAAATCCGGGAATTGGAGAAAATCAGGAATTTGGAAAATTTGGAGATCAACAAAAGCTCATTCTGTGAAATTCAGATTTGTAAAGAAAAATGGAAAATCGATAAAAATATGCTAAATGACATCCACTGGATAATACAATTTGTTTTAAAAATGTTGGAAAATTAGTTTCCTTAGCACTCGCTACAGACCTGGTACCCTTGATATTTGTTATGAATCAGGGAAAAATACAAACACATCAGGGGAAATATAGAGTTTTACCATAGCAGCAAGGGTGGATACAATACTATTCAATGATCTGGTGCAAATAGGAACTGCGCTAGATAAATGATTTGTGAAAGTTCAAAAAGAAGACTTTCATCCTACAAATCTCAGAATAACCTTATCAATGGTTTCTTTAGCATAACAATGTCAGCCATCAGAGCGTGCTAGCTACAGCTCCTTCAACCAACGTCATTCTGCGCGACCATCATCTGTGACCATCACTACCTCATGGATAACCACTTCCATCCCGCACCATCTAATTATTATAAACATAAATCAACCATTTTGGTGACCATTTTTTAGATCAAAGAATCTAATGAAATAAAAATATAATCTATTTTAACATTTTCTCCTTGTGGCATCTTGCTCTTGAGGTCTGTGCTGAAGCTGCACATCCGGAGTATTAATAGGAAAACCTACCACCTGAATTTCAGACATGAAAACACATTGCGTGGATTTGACTGCTACGAAGTAATAAAATACACCATTTCCACTCAAAATTCATTGCAAACTTGTGGAAATTTGGAAAGAGCACAGATTTCTCCCTTCAAAATGTAGTTTCCTCAAATTTGGTCTTTAGATTAGTTTTTTTTCCCCATTAAAACGGGAAATTTGGAAAATGGTTGCCATGGCAATCGCCTGTTTTGAGATGCTTCATCTCCCTTTGAATGATTTACTGAGGTAATTATTTTTCTTTGTTATAGGCTGCATGTTATTAGTTGTAATTAATAGTAGTAAGTTGTTTGGTTACCATGGAAACCATTCTAAATTTTTGCTCTTCTGATTTTTCTTACCAATCTCTTAATTCTTCCAGACTATTGTAGCAACCATACTTTGAGTTTCTTAAACGTATTCTTAAACATCTAAAGGGAAATGTACAGTACATGGGAATCTATTTCTGTCATGAGTTTACACAACTCATCTCTTTTCCTTTAATTCCCTGTACCTTGAACAACATTATTGTATTCCATTATTCTTACGTTCAGTTTTGTTTCATTAACAAAAGCCCGGGAAACTATGTCATTTTTGTGCAACATTCTCTGCTAATGTAGCTCATTGCCAGAACTTTGGTGACTTTATTTTATTACTTTCTCCAAGTAAGACATTAGGCCTACTTTTGTTTAGTTCTTTTTTCATCGAATTTAATTTTAATACCATTGATAATAATAATAACATCAAGATCAACATCAATAATTAAGTGGACCCGCTGTAGACCCAAGTACCGTAGGCGCTTGTTGACAGCCAGCTCTCCAGCACTTCCGTCGAGCATGCGCACTGCTCTACTTCCTGTGGACGCCATTTTGCCATTCTAACAACAAGAACACGTTTTATAACTTGTTGTGGTCGATCACCCGCCCTCCTCCACTCACTGTATCCACACACGGTTCGCTCAGCAGCAGCAGGTACCATTCTTTTGGTCAAATATTTCTCCACACCTGCGATTAACGTAGCGTTGCGATGGCGACGGTTTTCTCCTTAGGCCGGCCCGTGTCATACAACCACTGTGTTGTGACTTGTGGAACTCATGCTTATATTAATTTACCTAACCTTCTTGATACTGTGATAGAAGGAAGTATTATTGAACTTGTGATGATTCTTATTTATTTCTGGATGGCTCCTGGCGATCTCGCCGATCTTGCCTCTAAGTATGTGCTTGACTACCCGGATATCCTCTATGCTTGCGTTAGTCCATCATAATGTTAACAAGCGCATTCGGCACTTGGGCCTACACTCAGAGAAGCAAAGATTTTATATTTCTGCTTGGGTATATTCTAAACAAATGGAACGATAACTTCATTATTAACAAAATGCCAGACGTTCACAATATTAACACAGGAAATCTATTTGAAACCGAAAATAATCATGATGTAAGATTATTCTATTTTAGTTTAGCAAATTAGAAAGGAGAGAAACAGAACCTGTCAGAAGGATACTGCAGAAATAGAGGGGAAATAGTGGATGTGGAGAAGAGGTGGAATCTGCTCCCACTACGTCCTTATTGCCCCTTAATTTAGCAACCATCACATTTTCACTTCATTCTCAGTGCAAGTCAGGACATCAGGCTTAGGGCCATTCATATACACAGACCATTGTTCCACTGTGCAAGAAGATGCTTACTGTACAAATTATTTATAACTAAAAATTCAGGGTGTGGAGGAAGACCAGGTCTGACCCGAGCCGCATTGATCAGGGATGCAAGTTGTCCTTCAGTTGACGGATTTCCTTCAATCCCATTATTACCAAAATGTGTAATTAATTTCCCATGTCTCTCAAATTACCAATGAAAACTTCTAAAAAGGTTAATCGTTAATGGACTGACTGAATAGCATGTCCATCTACCCAAGAGTAGACCCAAACCCTGCATTGGAATACACAGGAGAGCTATGTACCAGTGGCGGCCTGAGTCACCCCCTTGTCAGCCAAGGTTCCGCTAGCAACTCGGTGGAGTGATACCATCGGGAGTTTAGTGGAATTCCGTTAGCGGAGGGCAGTGAGTACGGTGCAACTAGGGCGCTCACCCTGCACCGCTACCGGGAGCAGGGGCTTGCAGCCTGGCCGACGGTAGTGAGTGTGGGTGACAGCAGCTTTCATTTCGAACATGTATATATATGTCTGTGCATAATACTTTCAGTATTTCGCTAAATACATACTTTGTAAAGCATAAATTTTAGTGTCCTACCTTTGGATTATTCACCTCAAAAAGCACCAGTACACCTCAAAACATTTTCTGTCAATTATGAATACCCCAACTTGCATCCCTGATTGATTATGGCCCTTTCCAGCTACCAACCTGGGACTCCACCCAGAAACAAACCTTGCAAACCAGGTTTGCGAGGGAAATTCTGCAATAACATCGCAATGACAGCGATGTTTCTCCTGCAAGGTGCACAGAAAAAACCTCGCTGTCACTTTCCCTTGCTGTCACTTTCCCTTGCTGTCACTTTCCCTCGCTGTCACTTTCCCTCGCAGAACTGAAAACATCGCAGGTAGTATATAGTTCTGAGGCTATAATTTGTACTAGTTTGAAGCTATTTCTGTGTCTGTTGCTACAACATATATTTATTAACAGAATTTAGCATCAAAAGTTCAATTTAGGCTAGATACCTCAAGTTACGTACCAACAAGTTTCAGCGATCGGAAACATCACCATGGCGATGATGGAAATGGTAAAACATGACTGCACATCATCACTAAAAGGCGTTACAATGCCAGCAGGCTAAATATCAAATATGATTTTCCACGATTTACAATAAGTAATCTGGAATGACAGCTCATTTACTTATCAGAAATATTAGAACCTACCTGCCCATGAAGATTTACCAGGAAAGTGCTGTGATAAAGGCACATTTAAGTGTAGGCCTATTTAAAAGTGTGTGATAGGAATGATTCCGCTCGCAGTTTTGTAAGGGGAACCACAGTGAAAAACCCTCGCACAGTATGCGAGGATTTTTTCTGCGTGTGATGTTTTACAAATTCAGCAATGTTTTCAAACAATCATTTTTTCTGGGCAGGGTTCTCTCTCGCAAACCTATTTCTGCAATGTTTTTGGCTGCGATATTTTTTTCGGGGGTGGGGGTGGGGGGGGGGTCCCTGAATAAAATTGCGTAAACAAAAAATCTCCACCTATAGATCATGTAATTGGGACATAAGTAATACAGGAAAGGAGAGTGAAAAATCTATAAACACTGAAAACCCCAAGCAAATTATGCTGAAAATACACGAGAAGCCACCATTCTTTATGACAAAGTCTGGGGAAAGGGTCACACATTTAACTGATTTTCCCGATCTCCCCATTAAGATAAAAGCTCTATCTCAGTGTTCCCGAAAACTTTTTAGTGACGCCAGCCAATGTGGCCGACATGGGGCTTGTCCACGCCGGCCATTTGTCACTGACGCAGGCCATTTTTTACCTACAAAAAAATTGTAGTGGTACCTGCAAATTCTCATGAAAAAACACCTATGGCCGAAATCTTATTTCACAACACCATGTCTTGGGCCCGCATAGGGCCCCAAAAGCTAAGAGTTTTTGCTGGTTCTCTGGTGCATTATAAGTATTTTGGGGGTTAAATATTATCTGGTAAGCAACATTATTTTCCCAGTTTGATTTCCATAATAGATATTATTCGCAAAAATTTGGATGAACTGCAAGGGGAAAATATTTTACTTTAACAAAAGATCACTCATTATCTTGTGTGGGCCCTACATGCAAATTAAAATCATGTATAATGAATATATAAAATATGCAAATTACTAAAGATAAGGAGAATGCCCCTTTTATGAATTTAGCAAAAGTGAGTGAGTGCTATAGAGGCTAGATTCATCAATTAAGCACTCCCAGCAAACACATTTTTTTTATAAAGAGCCTCCATTACACATACATATTGACGAGCTTGTCAATCTTTTCAAGAATTATTTAAAACAAAGAATGTTTTCAAAATATGATTAAAATATTTTGCAAAGTATTTCAAAACAAGACTACAATCGGCCTCATCAGCATGTATGTATCTAGGCAATAACAACATTAATCCTTTTCAAATCAAATATTTCATCAGAGGTGACGTCGACATCGGCCAAAGTGGCTGACGTCGGCCACTGAAATTTATTTTGTTGGCCGACGTCTTTTCGGGAACACAGCTATCTTGTTTTACTTCTGCAATTGTATTAATCTTGGATAGGTTGTGTATGAGTGCTGACTGGACCATGGCTCGAAAAAAACCTACCAACCAAAAAAAACCTACCAACTCCATTGGGCAAGTGGCAGCCAAGATTTACTTGCCCGACAGAAGATTTACTTGCCCGAATTTATTTGCAGAATTATAAACAAAAGTTTTGTACATTTACAGGGGCATTTCATTGCAAGTAGACATCACAACAGGGGTTTGAAATCGGCGCCGTAGAGATTTTCACTTGCCCGAGCGGGCAAGTAACTTTAAATTTTACTTCCCCGGAGCCATTATTTACTTGCCCTGGGGAAGTAAACATAGGTTTTTTCGAGCCCTGTGGACCATCAGTCCACTTGTCCACTAGTACTGGCCCAAGGCTTACTACGACCCCTGAATTGGCATACAGGGCATTTCATCTTCTACCCTACAATGCTACAATTTGTATTGGACAAATTCAAATACTCTGATGTGAAGGTTGATGAAAACTAATGTAAACTTTTTTGTATATTTGCAGGGCCTTAAGTTGAAGTTTGACGTTATTGAGTGCATTTACCCATTAGCATCTTGGCTGTTGGCACATAAACATACTCATGGAGACAGGACGGGCAGCAAATGCTACAAGTGTGACCTGTGCACCTACTGTACTCATGGAGACAGGACGGGCAGCAAATGTTACAAGTGTGACCTGTGCACCTACTGTACTCATGGAGACAGGACAGTCAGCAAATGCTACAAGTGTGACTAGTGCACCTACTGTACTCATGGAGACAGGACGGGCAGCAAATGTTACAAGTGTGACCTGTGCACCTACTGTACTCATGGAGACAGGACAGTCAGCAAATGCTACAAGTGTGACTAGTGCACCTACTGTACTCATGGAGACAGGACGGGCAGCAAATGTTACAAGTGTGACTAGTGCACCTACTGTACTCATGGAGACAGGACGGGCAGCAAATGCTACAAGTGTGACTAGTGCACCTACTGTACTCCTGGAGACAGGACGGGCAGCAAATGCTACAAGTGTGACTTGTGAACCTACTGTACTCATAAAGACAGAACAGGCAGAAAATGAGGCTTGCCAACCTGTCATGATGGAAACAATACGGATGTCAGAAGGCATGGTGCATCATAGTGTGACTCATACAGGGGAGACAGAGAAAGCTACAAGTGTGACTTGTGTACCTTCTCTACTGGTGGCCAATGTACACAATGTGACTCACACAGGGGAGAAACTACACAACTGTAATGTGTGTTTTGAAAAGTTTACAGAGAGCAGTAGTTTAGAGAAACATTTGTTGACACACAGTGCTGAGAGGAAGTACAAATGTACTGAGTGTGACTATAGTGCAGTACGGCCTGGAAACTTGAAAAGACACATGATAACACATACTGGAGAAAAACCTCATAAATGTACTGAGTGTGACTATAGTACATCACGGGCAGGAGCGCTTAGCAGCCACATGAGAACACACACTGGAGAAAAACCTTATCAATGCCCTTTGTGTGACTATAGAGCTGTACATTCTGGACACCTCGGGCGGCACATAAGAAAACATACTGGAGAAAGGCCTCATGCATGTACTGAGTGTGACTATAGGGCATCAGAAGCTGGACACCTCAGTGTTCATATGAGAACACACACTAGGGTAAAGCCTCATGTATGTCCTGTGTGCGACTATAAGTCAACAGAGTTGGCGCCCCTGATGGCACACATTAGAAAACACACTGGAGAAAAGCCTCACAAATGTACTGAGTGTGGCTATGGGGCGGCACATCCAGGAGAACTTGTTAATCACATGAGGACACATACTGGAGAAAAACCTTTTGAATGTACTGTGTGTGACTATAGGGCAGCACATGTTGGAAACCTGAAGGAACACATGAAAACACACACTGGAGAAAAGCCACATCAATGTCCTTTGTGTGATTATCGGGCAGCACGTTCTGATCACCTGAGGATACACATTAGAACCCATACTGGTGAAAAGCCCTATATATGTACTGTATGTGACTATAGGACAGCGCAGTCTGTAAACCTGAGGCTTCATATGAAAATACATACTGGAGAAAAACCTCATATATGTACTTTGTGTGACTATAGGGCAGTACAGGCTGCAGACCTGAAGAAACACATGAGAACACATACTGGGGAAAAGCCTCATATATGTATTGAATGTGACTATAGGGCAGCAAGGGCTGGAGAGCTGAAGAAACACATGAGAAAACATACTGGGGAAAAGTCTCATAAATGTACTGAGTGTGACTATAGGGCAGCAGAGGCTTGGAACCTGAGGAAACATATGAGGACACATACTGGAGAACAGCCTTATAAATGTACTGTGTGTGACTATAAGACAGCAGAGCCTGGAAACCTTAAGAGACACATGAAAACACATGCTGGGGGAACCCCCACTGGGGAAACTGTCACTGGGGAAACCAACGCCCAGGAAACTGTCACTGGGGAAACTGTCACCAAGGAAACTGTCACTGGGGAAACCAACGCCCAGGAAACAGTCACTGGGGAAACTGTCACCAAGGAAACTGTCACTGGGGAAACCAACGCCCAGGAAACTGTCACTCAGGAAACCAACGTCCAGGAAACTGTCACCAAGGAAACTGTCACTCGGGAAACCAATGCCCAGGAAACTGTCAGTCGAGAAACCAATGCCCAGGAAACAGTCACCATGGAAACAGTCACTGGGGAAACTGTCACTCGGGAAACCCATGCCCAGGAAACTGTCACCATGGAAACAGTCACTGGGGAAACGGTCACTGGGGAAACCAACGCCCAGGAAACTGTCGCTGGTTCACATGTCCTATAAATATACTGTGTCTGGCTGCAAAAGCCCTAACATGGCCACCAACCTTTTTATGACATTTGAAAAAAAAGGAAATAAATCCAGTCCTTTAAGCATTATATATCATTATGTATAAGTTCTATTTATTGGCAATCATTCTTAAGGTTTGGGAAAGTTTTTCAGGAGTTTCAAAGTTTCCAGGAACCAAAAACCAAATCCTCTTTTTTTTTCAAGATAATTATGAATTTAATATAAATTCAGTCCTGGCTTCAGCCCCACAGCAGTGATACTGATCTCCATTCTCCCTGTATATAAATTACTTTTCACTTCACCACAAATTGCTAAGGTTTCAGAGAATAGGGCTCTAGAAGGTAAACTGTACATGGCGTTTCTGTTATTTTGATATGTGTGTGAGGGCTTAGATTGCCTAGATTATACATCGTCGGAGGCCTCACTGATGCCACACATTGGTTAGGCCCGTCTGTCCACTTGGTCATAGGCTACTGCAATCGGCCGAAATTGGCCGTGAAATCGACTTCAAACCAATGACTGAATTGTCATCCTTTCTGTACAAATTAAGAATATTTTTCTTCTAACTATATCAGTATACATGTGTAGGGAATTAGGAATGTAAGGGTTTTTAAAAGGGACTCTTTGGAATGGGACACTTTCCTACAAATTGTTGTATTTCAATACATGGGAACATGTTTAGTCATCCTGGATCTTATAGGGGACTTGTATAGCCGCCATTTTGAATCTTGATTCGCATGGAATTATGGGACTAATGGTACAGTGTAACATCTATAGAAAATATGCTATGTTCTGCATGGACTATTGCGTTATATAACAATATTTATCAATGTTCTAATGTCAATATCTATGTGCTATACATGTCCCCATCTTTCCCTTCATGCATTTGGTTTTCATACATCATTGATAAATGCTATGATATTGGTGAAAACATTCTTGCAATTTTCAATTAAAATGTTGCTGCATATTTGTATGTCAGATTTCATTCCAGAATCTCTCCCAGGATGCACTGTAACAGACATGCGCAGTGAGACAATCCCCTATAGAATAGCTCCTTGTTCCCTTCACTCAAGTGCCTTTATTCCTCATTTGCATGACTGAATATTAATTAATGATTAATATTCAGTTATGCAAATGAGGAATAACGGCAAGTCAATTTGTTTTTGTAACGTCTTTATTAATCTTGTTGGTATGTCTCAACGTTTCCATGGGTTTTCAATATGCTTATATTGTCTCATACATAATGTACTATATTTGGAATTGATGAAGCCAAAGTTGGGCGTTAATGCTTTATATCGTTTACACCAGGTGTCACCTTTAACCACCGCAGCCCATATTTGTACATTGTGACATGTGTGTTAATGTATAGATCTGATGTACACACCAATATTTGTACATTGTGCGATGTATTTAATGTATATTCTATGTATATTCCATGTATTATATAAACTGATGTACACTAGTATTTATTGATGGCTGAGTTAGCCAGTCCTGATCGCAAGTAATCAGGGGCCAAGGCCAAGTTACGTAGTGCTGGTCCCCAGGTATTTGTGATGTTGTCTGAGTGAATAAACTAGATATTTACTGGCAGGATGACATCTCCTTGTTTGGTTGCTATGTTCCATCTTAAGCTTCAGTAGTAGAATATAAAACGCTACAAAACACATTTTTGCTCCAATATTATGTAAATTTTGCTGCAAATGAAATAGACTTGTAAGCCCTAATCCTCTAATTCCCCCTACACTGCCCAAAAAACCCAGTGCAAAGGTCAATTAGTAAATTACTTTCACTATGTCTGCTTGAGATACAACTATACAAAGGCGAGATACAAATACTTTTAGAACAACACTTCAAAACCCAAAGAGGTTCTGTTGAGTCTTTGACCCCAGTTTATAACTATTGTTCTGTCCTGGTACATGGTCCCGGGGCTCCCTCGCCTGTGCTCTAGCCACCGCACTTCTCCCATCTGCTGTCCTAGACCCAATTCCCTACTCTGGCACCTTATTTGGGCACCTCAGCTCAAGCTCCTCCAACACTGACTCAATTAACGTATCGCCAGCGCAGACATAGCCCCGCCTCTACGGTCACAAAATCCACTTTTGGGCCTTGGCCCACCAACAAACCCTACCGTAGACTCAGTGCATAACAGTAGCAAATGTCCTGAGGTGGGAAGTGATAAAAAGAGGCAAAATCATTTCTTTAGACATCTATTAACTTAATTTTGTTGGGATAGCGTTTATTTTAAGGTAGAGATGTCTTTTAATGTATTTGAGATCAATTGAGATGGAAATATAATATATTCATCAGCAGTCATCAATAGCGGGAGATAAAGGTCAGACAGAGAGAGGAAGGGGGGGGGAGAGTGAGTAGAATGGCGGCCAGTGGATTCTTCTCTCTCCTATTTGTTACATTAATGGAACTCATTCATCTATTAGAGGTGCTATTAAGACAAAAGCTCTTTCTACAAAGAAAGGATGATATTTCATAATTTAATCATGTGATTGAAATCACTTGAACTTCTTTCTTTGAGGTGTAATTTGCAGGTGGGTAAATTTATGTGTGGGCGGGTAAATCTCTGATTTCTTTTCCATATTTTAAAAACTACCACATGTAAGCGAATGTGCGTCTGAACATTATTTGGAAAATAATAATAGTAAATATCATCGCCCAGAGAAACCTCCAAGTAGAGAAACGATTATATTGGTCAGATCCATGACGCATGATGTATGATATGTCGATCTGCCAGTTTAAGACAATAGATTAAGTGGAAGATCTATGGCTAGCATAGATGCGAGCACCTATCTCCAGACTTATCGTATATTTTCTCACTATGTAACTGTTATAATGTTCTGGTAATAAACAACATCAATCAATCAATCAAGAAAATGAACTAAATTCTAAAAACCCAATTACCAAAATCAGAAAAAAGTGAGGCTGAGTGCTTTTTACGGGGGTTGACAATATGGAACCACTTGCCCAAAAATATTAGGAGGAGGAGGAGGAGGAGGAGGAGGAGATAAATGTAATCAAACAACATGAGTAGGCCTACAAGGACGAATTCTTACATAGTAACAAACAGTTACAATGTGGAGGTGGAGTAACTTTCAGTGGATTTATGTCGATGCACCTATAATAATTTTTTATTTAATTTATTTCCAGGTTTAATTTCATATTTAGGGAAATGAAGGGATTTGATTTGTTTTGTTTTTGAAAAGGTTTTTATCAGGCTTTTACAATTCTAATCGCAAGTTGACTGCGTCCCTTTGAATATTTTTTTTTTTTTTATTTTCACTTTTCTATCACCCTACCACCGTCGACTACATGTATTGACTCACCTCTCTAAGGCAAGGTTACAAATAACAGACAAAGTTTATTATTCTTCACCCTCCATTGCGCTGAGGATCCCCCCCCCCCCTTTTTTATATTTTACCTCTTCCTCGTATGACATGTTATACCCTGCAACTCTTATGTTCATTTTCATTTCATTAAAGGAAGAAACGAGAATTTCATAATAGAACTAGAATTTTATAACAAATCCGAAGGGGAATTGAAACCTCCCAATCTGCAGGAGATCCCTTTCCATTGGCAACGAATGTATCGCAATAAAATGTTTTTCAATTCAATTCTTTCCTCAGATTCCTTATTGTTGACACTACGATCAATAAAAACTATCGTCCTACAAAACAATTTAAACCTAAATTGTCTAAGGATTTTCTAGTTTAAGTTTCAATATAAAAATAGCCTTTTGAATAAAAAAAATGTGAGTAAAAATGACATTTGAACAAAAAAAATATCTCCCTGATAATTTTTACTCACGTTTTTATTGAATACAATTTTTGTAGGCATGTGCATGACCCGATAACTTCTGATGAGATGAAATATATTTTAATAATTTTGACAGTTTATTGACGATTTTGACGACGGAAATCATTAAATATTTAATACAGTTGTAAAGAAAGCCAAGTCAGGGGAGAAAGCTGGACCACCTGCCACCCTCCCCCCCGCCCCCCCCCCCCCTTATTTTCCTTGTAAGTAAAGACGTCGGGGCGGGAAGGGTTAAAACAATGGTGCTGTTAGCTGGTGGAGAGTAGTGGAGGTAGAAACAGTAGTTCCTCGCCTTACCTCCAGGTAGCAGCTGTGTAGCAGCACCCACAAGTCCACTAAGTCACTCTGTGTCTGTCTTTATAGTTTATAGGGAAAATATTGAGCAAACAGCAATTCTTGTACACAGAAGTTCAGCCTACAACCAAAAGCAAGAGGGAGGAAGAATCAAAGGTAAGTCTGATTTATTTATAAGCCTTTATTTCTCCTCTGTTTGCATAAAAACCCTCGGCTCCCTATTATCGCCCACTCAGCTATCTACAGTGTTTACATTATATTACATCTATATCTATATTATATCTATTGTGTTTACATTATTATGGGTGGAACCATTGCTACATAGTCCTACATATAACCAGAGCTATACCTTAACATGTATCATAAATAATAAGTTCTGAAAGTTCAGACATCATTCATGTAAAAACTAAGAGAAACAGTGAAGATTATTGGTCTGGCTGATGCAGAACTTCATTACTGTATAGTATTCGTTTTTCTTTAAATTGAAAAATACTTTATTTGCCCAGGGCCAGGGTTGTACATACGGAGATTAGACAAATGCCTATCTGTCCTTCCCTCTCCCTCTAATGTCTATTCCTATCTCTCACTCTGTAACCATGGTCTTCTTCTCTCTCATCGCTGCCCCCCCATGGTTTGTTGATGTGAATACTCTAAAATGAAAATGTGCTGTATTTCAGGACAATGAGTCGCAAGACGCAAAATGGATATTTTCCCAAGTGATTTATTCACAAGATCTTTTAATTATTTGGGCATGGAACTTTAAGTAATTATTAATTTATGTAAGGTACCAAATTTCAAGACAGTATCATGATTTATGTTTTTGGCAATTTATTTTGAGTAAAAATAGCAATTTTTATCAATTTGCGGGAGCGTAAATTCACCGCGATGTTTACGCAAGTGTGTCGGAAATTCAGGTGGGAACAGGCGGAGTTGGGTTTCCCTTATAAGGGGGCAACGCAGACGCGCAAAGAACAGGCGGCAAAAACTGGAACCTATATAAGGTTTCCCAGTACAAGCGCCTTCGGCGCTTGTACCGCCTTCGGCGGGGGAAACCTTAAAAAATGTGATGTATTTCAGGAAAATGAGTCGCAAGACACAAAATGGATATTTTCCAAAGTGATTTATTCACAAGATCTCTTAATTATTTGGGCATGGAACTTTAAGTAATTATTAATTTATGAAAGATACCAAAGTTCAAGACAGTATCATGATTTATCCTTGCGTTTCAAAGGTCAGCCCATGGAGTATATTTAATGGCAAGCTTTAGTGACAATATAGTTTGGCACCAGATGGCGCCAAGAAGTGGCCCTGGAGTATGGGGGTTGACCCCCGGCGACCTATGACACATAGGTCAGACAGTTCGTTGCATGCTGTCAGCTAAGTTACTTAGACGGAACGCAACTTAATAACAATGCCAGACACCTGTTGTTCAGTGTTTGGATGTCACAATAGAGGTGGACATCAGTTTCCATGTGATCCAGAACGTCAGAAACAGTGGGTAATCGCAATCAGAAGGGTGGAAAAGTCAGGAAAATTATGGATGCCTACTCAGTCAGCGCTGGTGTGTCACTTACATTTTCAACCATCAGACTACATTACCAGGACACAAGGAGGTGAGTGATATATCTAGGGTTGTTTTTGATGTTTCATTGAAAAGGGTAAATGAATAGCATCATAGTTAATGTAAGTAATTTGGATGAAGAATGATGTCATAAAGCTAGGCGTCTATAGGACTAGCTAATGTTTAGGCCTATGTACATACATAAATTCAGTTACAATTATTAAAGCTATCTGAGATGACTCATTGTGGATGTAATTTATGGATATTCTAATTACAAAATGGATTAAGTCAAATTGATCTCTCATGTTTTATTATTCTACAGTGGGTGATAATGGAATGAGGAATTTAAAACATTTATAATATAAACATATTTATCAATTTGTTATCAATGCGGCAGGATAAGAGCAAAGAACTCTTATGAATGCATTATATTGCGACATGTGTACTTGGCATGTATATATAACATGTATAAAGATAATATACATAAAAATCAAATACTTCATAGTGTTCTCATCATTTGACTTTATTTGTAGGTTCTCCCCTAAAGAGGAAGCGCCTAAAAAAGACAGCAGTACCAAGTGTTTTTTCATGGACCCCTTCTAGTTCAAAAACAGCAGAATCAAGGAAGAAGAGAACGGAATCCCGCCAAGCCCTAAAGGATAAAGTTACAAGTAAGGAAGAAGCTATGGGAAAGGCAGAGAACATGATCGTGAATCCAGAGGACATCCCCATTCTAGGCGCTGAAATAGAAGTCATGGACATAGAACCAAGTGAAAAGGAACAGGGCTGCCAAGCTACCCCAGAAACTAGTCAGAAATCCGTCCAAACATGGGACTCAGATACCATACAAGTACAAAGGACGTCTGTGAGGGATTATCCTAATGATCCTGAGGCCATGATGTTTTATACTGGCCTAAAAAATTTTAGTATTTTCCAAGACGTTCTTTCGTCACTGGGTCCTGCTGCATATTCACTAAAGTACTGGGGGGGATATACACCTAGTCTACCAATAGAGGATCAGTTTTTCCTTGTTCTTATCAAGCTGCGTCAATATAAATGTAATTTTGAACTGAGCAGAATGTTCAAAGTGAGTGAAACAACAGTGTACAATCTTTTTGTCACATGGGTTAGATTTATGTCTTTACAATGGAGAGAGGTGGACCTATGGCCTTCCAGGGATCTTGTGCGCTTTTATGCTCCCAGTGGGTTTAAAGGCAATTTTTGATGGGACAGAATTCCCCATTAAAAAGGCTAGTGCCCCCGAAGCCCAACAAGTCACATTTTCAACATACAAAAACAAAAATACTGCCAAAGTTCTTGTTGGTATTACACCTGGTGGAATGGTTTCCTATGTATCTTCAGCCTATGGGGGAAGTACTAGTGACAGACATATCATAGAGCGGTCAGGTTTATTGAAGAGATTTGATCCTGGTGATTCAGTTATGGCTGACAAAGGCTTTGATGTTCAGGATCTTTTTGCTCCCTATGATGTTACAGTGAATATCCCAACATTTTTCAAAAAGAAAAATCGTATGAATGGAGAAACTGTCTTGAGGGACAGGAAAATAGCTAGTGAAAGAGTACATGTAGAGAGGGTTATAGGGCTTGCAAAAACATACAAAATTCTGAGCAGCCAACTTAATCATTCAGAAACTCTCTTGGCATCAGATATTAGTTTCATATGCTTCATGATGGTAAATTTTCGACCTTGCATCGTCCCCAGAGATGCTTAAACTTCTTAATAAAAGAAAATCAAATTAAAGAAAATTCCGTTCTTTGTATAGACATCGTCAATTTTAAGTATGTATTTTATGTGTCAGTCAAAAGTGTATGAAACTGTTCGTTCATACATATACTTATACAGAAGGGCATCCTTAAAATGCATACGGAAAAATTCTGTCAGCTTTGAAGTAATCTCCTGAATGAATTGCTCATCTCTGTCTATTCGTATAATCACAGATCCTTTGTAGGTCCACACCATGAAGTCACACCATTTCCGCCTGGTGCATAAAAGTGTCCCCATCACCTGATAATAATATTGATGACTTTTCCTGAGGGATAGGACGTCATTTTCTCCCTTCACAAGGTATGGGACAGATGTTTCATCAGGAGTCTCGAACCTGCTGGTGTAAGGGCATTTAATCTCAATAATCCCTTCATCATCTACCAATCCATCAGGGGAACAGCCCAAGAATGGCTTATCTGGGTGTACCATGATACCACTCGCTATAACCTTCGAATCAGTTTCCTTTTCATATGTATTTATAGCTTTTTCTTCGTACTTCTTGCCATGTACAAGAGGTGCAGAGATAATGTTTTTTCCAGGAATTGTGAAACCCCTTGCCAGTTTACTTTTATCCGTCCTATCTGTGGCTGTGCATATTCGATGGTAATTGGATGCCTGTAGTCGTTTAGCACCCTCATTATGCCATAATTTGCAAGTGCTCTGATTCCTTGTATGTTTTTCTAAACTCTGCCGCTCTTCATCAGACATTGATGTAACTTTAAACACTTGAAGAAAATGATCTTCTGGTGTCTCTTGGAAGTAATCGTGGTCGTGGCAAAGTGCCAAAATATTCGCTGGAGCCATTCCATGTCGAATGGGGATATTTTTGCCACTTGAATTCCGCCACACAGAATCAAATAATTGATTGTATTTTTTATGTTCAAGCTGTATTTGGCGTGGTTCATAACCAGGTAGATCACTTATTTTTTTCTTTTTTCGGAGAGCCAAGTTTTCAGTCTTGACAGGTGAACCATTGTATTTCTTTACCTGATGAAATGTTTGTAAAATCTGAGTGCATGTTTCTTGTGTGATTATTCCTTCTTTATGTTTCGTTAGTGCATACAAAACAAGGGCAACATGCTTGCAGTGTGCATTTGGGCCCATACCTGCCCCACATTCACACTGTGTTTCTGAAATTGCCTGGTGGACATCAAACTTGATGTCCACCCTATAAACAACCCTTTTCTTCATTTCTGCCGATACCCTGCCACATACCCAAGTCTCCTGACCTGAGTATGAATGTCTCATTGACAACAGAAACCTTTCGTCATACATTGTAAGAATCTTCTTTTGTAGTTGTTGCCCAAAGAGCTCCAAGTAGCCTCTCACTGTCGATTCACGAATGTCTGGAATCTGGAAAAAAAAATTGAGTGAAATAAATAAAATGTTGACTTCTAGAAATAGAACAGTGACAATGTTATCATTCACTTTCATAGGAATCATTCTTAATGAAGAGAGATAAATTCTTTGCAGGTTTTCTTTTTGAAGTAATGAAATAATGAGTTAAATTGTATATATTTAGTTGATCCTGGAACTCAGTTATTATTGATGTAAACTTAATCTTAAATTGTGCTTATTATAAATTCTGGTTTTGGGGGGTTTCATGAAAATATCATTCTTGTGAAATTGAACTTATTTAAAAAAAAAACCAAAAAAAACCCAGTCGTTATTACAGTGGATTACTGGTATTATCTTCAGCTAGAGTATTGGTTGTGCAAGTTACAAGAGATAAAATCAAATCGAAATAGTACAATAAGTATGTGACAGTTCACCTCTGAATCTGTGTTGATATCCTTAAATGTGGATGGTTCAGGCAATTCCATGTTAAATGCAGGCATGTCTTGGCTACCCTGTCCAAAGTTGGCATTCCTGTCATAAGATTCGAGCCTGTCATAAGGAAAGATACAGTCAATCAGACATACAACACAACAACCACTTACGTATATATATATAGGCATAACATGTGGAGAGAAAGTGATAATACAGAGTTGAATGTCTTTGTTTACACTTGCCTTGACACGAGGTCAGCCTTGCGACCTGATACTTTAGCTCCCCTCTTCTTCAGCTGCTCCTTCAGTAGTTTTATAGTCATTTCTCCATAAGGATGGTCTCTTGGAACCCCTTGTCCTTTGTCCTTCACTTTAGGCATGTTTTCAGAAGTCAACACTCTCAGAAAATAAAAACTAATGATCGGGAATTGTGCGATGAGAAGCTCGGAACTATAGCGTACTTGTGTCTATGAACCCTGCTAACCTCTGACCTAGGGCCGGTAGGCCGCCCGGCCACCTGGTGTTAATTTTGGTACTACTGACCAAAGTCCCCCATTACTTTACTGGTAATTTCCCACAGAGAAATATTGCAAACTTTTTTTCAAACATAAATATATAAAATTCAGAAACACTTCTTAGATATCCTTAATAATAATAATAATAATAACCAATTCTTTATTTCCAAAATTAAGATTGTACAGGAAAATAGGTTATGGGCATATCCGAGGATCTCTTCCAGCCCATGCCTTCTTGTTAATCTTAGGCTTGGTTTTGTTTCCTACAACTACTGGACAGCTAGAGCTATAGAATAATGTTATAAACCAGTTTGTGGTCTTTACAATTTTTACTATAAAATATGTCCGTATTTTTACTAAATATGTTCTTATTATTAGAAGGACGTTTGTTGAAAAAGTACTACATAAGCTAGTTTTGTCAGACTGGTGTTAAATAAGTGTGACATAGTAACTAATCAAAGCAAGTAAATATGACAAGAGTAATGTGACTGACATGGTATGACAGGGATACAGAACAGAACAAGTACGATAAAAGGATGCAACAAGACGTTCAACACAGTTTGTGTGGCGAAAAGTACCCAAAACAGAGCATACATTTAATACAGTAATAATAACAGACAGTTATATATATATAAAGTTTATATTAGGATTTTGTCAAGTATTTGTCAGGTATGTGACTCCATCCATCACCCCATTTTGTCTTTGATATAGGAGCTAAAAGCGTGTCTATCTGAAATTTTATGTGCTTCAGTGGCAAGTTTATTCCATTCTACTTGGCATTTATAAATGACTGAATTTTGAACTTTGGTGGTTTTGGGGGTTATTGTTTTTAGGTTTTTGCGTCCCACGTCATGACTTCTGGTCCTCAAATTTCTATGATCAACATTGTCTGAGTTTTGAGCTAAATGGTGGGCAATCTCAACTATATGTAATTTTCTTCTTTTAGCAAGGGGTAAAATATTCATAATTTTATGCTCCTCATCTACATTTTCAAATCTATTTTTGTCAAATATAGTCCGTAATGCTGAATTTTGTAGGGATTGGAGTTTATCAAGTAAATGTTTTGGTCCAGAGTCATAGACGAAGTCGCAAAAATCAAAGTGGGGAAGAATAGCCATTTTAAAAAGATCATGTTTTGCTTTTTTAGTCAAAGAGTCTTTTGCTTTATAGAGCAGTCTAGTTTTCAGTGATATCTTTTTTATGAGGTTAATGTTTACCATTATTGGAATTTGATAATTTAAAATACATTTTTTGCGACTTGTGACTCATTTTCCTAAAACACATCACATTCACAGATATATCAACTGGCAACATTTTATCTTGAACTGTAAAAGGACTTGCGGCCAAGCATCCAGATTCCTTTTACTTCCTTTATGAGATGTAAAGGTACTGCATGAGCACATATACATATATAAGTGACTTTTACTTCCTTTATGAGATGTAAAGGTACTGGATACGCACATATACATATATAAGTAACTTTTACTTCCTTTATGAGATGTAAAGGTACTGCATAAGCACATGTACATATATAAGTAACTTTTACTTCCTTTATGAGATGTAAAGCTACTGCATAAGCCCATATACATATATAAGTAACTTTTACTTCCTTTATGAGAAGTAAAGGTACTGCATGAGCACATATACATATATAAGTAACTTTTACTTCCTTTATGAGATGTAAAGTTACTGCATGAGCACATATACATATATAAGTAACTTTTACTTCCTTTATGAGATGTAAAGGTACTGCATAAGCACATGTACATATATAAGTAACTTTATTTCCCTTCATCATACAGTTACAGTTTCATAAAATAGAGAAAACAGTTGTTCTTCCAAGAAGGCTTTGCGATATTACTAAATTTTGATTGATTAAACATTAGATTTGGTTTCTTAATATAACTAAACAACAATAAACAAAAAACACCTTCCTCATTTCATGGAGGATTTCCTTAATATTATCGTATTCATTTCAATGACTGAAGGTCCTGCTAATTACGTCGCGGCCAATATGCCTTTGATGGTGATGTGTGGAAGAAGGAATGACATGACTCCTGATTAATCTCCTGATAAAAACAACAGGTGGATCATGACATTGACTCTGGTGCCTCAACCCCAGTTCCCCCTTATTTTATTATTTACCCTCTCCCCCAACAATATCCTAAGACAGAGAGGCAGTGGGCCATATCTATACATATCAGCTTCTGCAATGACAGATAATTGTGGTAGTGCTCACAGCAACCGGAAATTCTGCCTGATTTTGTCAGTAGCTTGCCCAGTGGGCAACATATGTTCTCCACTTATTTTGACCAATTCTTTTAGAAAAGAAACAATCCTTTATTTGCTTAAACTTTCAGATAATCGAGATCTTCATTTTAATGTAAACTGCTCTTTATATCTTTGCAGGATCTGAGAGGCAAGATTGTGATGTTTGAGAGTGTATTCACCCATTAGCATCTTGGCTGTTGGCACATAAACATACTCATGGAGACAGGACGGGCAGCAAATGTTACAAGTGTGACTTGTGTACCTACTGTACTCATGGAGACAGGACGGGCAGCAAATGCTACAAGTGTGACTAGTGTACCTACCATACTCATGGAGACAGGACGGGCAGCAAATGCTACGAGTGTGACTAGTGCACCTACTGTACTCATGGAGACAGGACGGGCAGCAAATGCTACAAGTGTGACTTGTGCACCTACTGTGCTCATGGAGACAGGTCAGGCAGCAAATGCTACAAGTGTGACTTGTGCACCTACTGTACTCATGGAGACAGGACAGGCAGCAAATGCTACAAGTGTGACTTGTGCACCTACCATACTCATGGAGACAGGACGGGCAGCAAATGCTACAAGTGTGACTAGTGTACCTACCGTACTCATGGAGACAGGACGGGCAGCAAATGTTACAAGTGTGACTTGTGTACCTACTGTACTCATGGAGACAGAACGGGCAGCAAATGCTACAAGTGTGACTAGTGTACCTACCGTACTCATGGAGACAGGACGGGCAGCAAATTCTACGAGTGTGACTAGTGCACCTACTGTACTCATGGAGACAGGACGGGCAGCAAATGCTACAAGTGTGACTTGTGCACCTACTGTACTCATGGAGACAGGACAGGCAGCAAATGCTACAAGTGTGACTTGTGCACCTACCGTACTCATGGAGACAGGACGGGCAGCAAATGCTACAAGTGTGACTTGTGCACCTACTGTACTCATGGAGACAGGTCAGGCAGCAAATGCTACAAGTGTGACTTGTGCACCTACTGTACTCATGGAGACAGGACAGGCAGCAAATGCTACAAGTGTGACTTGTGCACCTACTGTACTCATGGAGACAGGATGGGCAGCAAATGCTACAAGTGTGACTTGTGTACCTTCTCTACTGGTAGCAAACAATGTGACTCATACAGGGGAGAAACTACACAACTGTAGTGTGTGTGTTGAAGGGTTTACAGAGAACAGTAGTTTAGAGAAACATTTACTCAAACACATTGCTAAGAGGAAACATAAATGTACTGTATGTGACTATAGGGCAGCCCAGTCTATAGACCTTACGATACACATGAGAAAACATACTAAAGAAAAGCCTCATAAATGTACTCTATGTGACTATAAGGCAGCACGGGCTGGAACCCTGAGGGACCATATGAGAACGCATACTGGAGAAAAGCCTCATGAATGTACTGAGTGTGACTATAGGGCAGCAGATCCTGGAACCCTGAAGAAACACATGAGAACACATACTGGAGAAAAGCCTCATAAATGTACTGAGTGTGACTATGGGGCAACTCGGTCTGACCAATTGAGGAAACACATGAGAAAACATACTGGGTTAAGGTCTTACAAATGTACTGTGTGTGACTATAAGACAGTACTGACTGGGGACCTGAGGAGACACATGAGAACCCATACTGGAGAAACAACTTATGAATGTACTGAGTGTGACTATAGGGCAGCACAGGCTGGACACCTGAAGGATCACATGAGAACACATACTGGAGAAAAGCCCTATAAATGTAATGCATGTGATTATAGGGCTGCACAAGCTTCCAACCTGTTGAATCACTTGAGAACACATACTGGGGAAAAACCTTATAAATGTACTGAGTGTGACTATAGGGCAGCACGGCCTGGACACCTGAAGGATCATATGACAATACATACTGGACAAAAACCTTATATATGTACTGTGTGTGACTATAGGGCAGCACAGGCTGATAACCTGAGGAGACACATGAAAACACACACTGGGGAAAAGCCCTATAAGTGTACTGAGTGTGACTATAGTGCAGCAGAAGTTAGAACCCTGAAAGATCACATTAGAACTCATACCGGGGAAAAGCCTTATGAATGTACTGTGTGTGACTATAGGGCAGCACATGCTGGAGGCTTAAGGTATCACATGAAAAAACATACTGGGGAAAAGTCTTATAAATGTACTGAGTGTGACTATAGGGCAGCACAGGCTGGTCACCTGAAGGATCACATGAGAAAACATACTGGAGAAAAGCCCTATAAATGTACTGAGTGTGACTATAGGACAGCACGGGCTGGAAGTCTGAAAAAACACATGACAAAACATAATGGAGAAATGGCCCTAGTCCCCTGTAGTTGAGGAATATACTGTACTGTACAAACCCCTTATGAATAAATAATGAATAAATAAATAATATCTTGAGTCCATATATTATATTCAATTCAATTCAAGGATTCTTTTATTTGTAGATCTTTTTAACATAGGTTATTCAATGTCTGGATAAACAGTATCCCTGATCAGCCAGGTCTTCCAACGCGTGCCTAGAATCTTGATTTTACTTTAAGTTTGTTCGAACAATAAAAACAAAAATAGTAGAAAATAAATTATAGTTTTACAAGAGTGGATAATTAAGATGTTATGGGATGAGTATATGATCTTAACAGACCATGAGAGGTGAAGTATGATGAGAAGTGATAATCACTCAATTGGGTGTTAAGTGAGACATGAGATATACAAAACCACCCCATATATATAGAACAAGACCGTGTTTAAATGGGCATATCTAACAACAGAATGTAGGTCGTTAGTAAATATTGTAAACAGGATTAGCCAAAGGTGTTCTGTTAGATAAATAATTCTGAAACCACAGTTGTTTCATGCCCTGAATGCCATAAGCAAAGAGTTTATCCAGGAGAATTTGATGGTGCACGGTGTCGAAGGCCTTACTGAAGTCTAAGAAGACTGTTTTATTCAATGATTTGTTATTTAAATTTGTATAGAGTTTTTGGAGAAAGTCAGTTTGGTCCTGCTGTATCGAATGATTGATTCTAAATCCATATTGTGTGCTACTAAATATTGACTGTTATTTTCAAAATGATTTGTGATCAGAACTTGCACCACCTTCTCCAAAACCTTTGCTGGTAAGCATAGACAAGAAATGGGGCCTATAATTGTTACATACCATTTTTCCTCCTGATTGAATTGAATTGAATTGAAAAATCTTTTATTTGCCAGTAGTATCATAACAGGTACAATTTAGGGGAAAAAAATGACAAATTGGTCTACAGACTTCTGGGACAGTCCCAGTTCTTCCAGTCGTTACCATTGTTTTTTGAAAAATATTAACATATAACTAAGCTAGAGGTTAATAAATGGCAAGTTTGCGTATAAAACCACCATTAAGAGTAAATATGTTTCTAGGTCCACAATAATTAAATACATAATTATGTGTTAGCAGTTAAAGCTATCATAATTATTAAAATACACAGTCTGCAATGTCTTTTTCCATTCAGTACAGTAGGAATCAGATACATAGTATGGCAATTCATGAAGTTATGATATAGTACAATATCATATAAGACTAAATAATGAGATTTTAACAAGATTTATAAAGTGGGGTGACTTTTGCAAGTTTAAAAGAGGACGGAATTTTCCCTAACAGGAGTGCCAACTTAATGACATGGGTGAATTGATGACAGAGTGATAATAAACATATAACATGATTTCAGAATTTTTTAAATGCTCAATTCCTGAATTCTTAGAAACATCAATCTTTGAAATAATCTAACAAACTTCCTGTGAAGTAATGTCAGAGAACCGAAAAAGAGGTTTTGATGGTGAGGTTGAAACATGTAAATAAGAGCGGGTTTGATGCATGTTGAGGTATTTTGTTAACTAAAGTGGGGCCAACATTCAGGAAAAAATCCTTAAAGGCATCAGGCACCTAAGAGGGGTCTAGCATATGATAATCCTTTTCTAAGTTTATTGTTTCTGATTTTCTAGATTTTTCAGGGCTTATAATTGGCCTCAGGAATTCCAAATATTTCTTTGGGTCCTTGTCAAAAAATTCTAAATTTGATTTTATAAAAGCAGTCTTTGCAGACTTACAATCACGATTGGCCTGGTTTCTCAACTTTTTTGCCTGAGCTAATAATAGTTCCTGATCATTATTTTTCTTTGCTAACCTGAACAATCTGTCCCTTTCATTACATTGATGAGGTCATCAGACATCCATTTAGGCCTAAATTCCTTAACTTTGGTATTCCTTCTTTAGACATTTAATTATTCAGTAGTAAGCCGTAAGGGTAAAACTCAATCTCAGCACCACACCGCCGGAAGCCTCAAAACAAGACTGCCTCACTTAGTAATGGAAAACCAATGCAAACCTCCTACAGCCTAAAAACACCATGTGTCATGTCCAGCAACACTTATCTATGATACCTTTCTTTAGACACATATCTGGTCTTCCATACCTCTGGTAATTCACTAAATAATGCCGGAAAACCCTACAGTCCAATGGATGTAAACAATGATTGGCATTTCATTTAGCTACTAGTCCTGTGCGCATCTCATCCTGCGCATAAACAGTCAGCACTATGCCTAGCCGTCCATTCAAACACGCTCTAGATCAGCAGTAGAATTGAGCCAGGCACCTCCACCTGGGCTTTGTGGCTGAATCGGGAGAGTGGTCACCTAACGCACAGAGGTTTGAACGTTCAAAACCAGCTCAAAGCTGGCATTTCATTTTTTGCGCAGCGTGCCATGTAGGCGATATGACAGTAGCGAAACTTACCTACGATTTTCTTTACAAACACACCGGGTCTTGCATACCTCCGGTAATTGACTAAATAATGCTGCAAAACCCTACAGTAACGTTATTCCAATGGATGTAAACACTGATGGACATTTTGTTTAGCCACTAGTCGAGTCCTGTGCACATCTTGTCCCGGCATCTACACTCGACCTACCCGTCTGTTCAAACACACTCTAGATCAGGAGTAGAATGAAGCCTAGAAAAGCACGGAAGGTCGCACATTTGAAACCTGCTCACAGCTGGCCTTACATTTTTTGCGCAGCAGCGCCTACACGGGGACCATTTCACAGTAACCCATGTATATCATAGGAAATTCATGATTTGTAAAATTTGAAACTTTTTTTTTGTATGTCTACTTACATTTCAATGCGTTGGGAGTAGTGTCAATTTATTTATTTTATCTTTGGAATTATCAACACTGTCATTTTTATACTGATTTCTTCACCCCGAAATAGCTAATTGAATGACTTGTCAGACTGTTACAAAACAATTGGTTGTCCAATAGAACAACTTGAATGGGCCTCTTTGCCTGCTCTGGTATAGTTCAGTACATTCATGGTCATTGCAAAACTTACACATTGGCATGGAAACTAACAATAGAAGCATATCATTTCAGCAGATAGAATGGTATACTAATTCTCTTCGGATACATGTATACAAGACTTTGTATTCTATTGTAACATTGACAAGCCTAAATTGTCTAATTTTGAGTTAAAGTTGTCTCATTCAGCCAGACCTTCGTCGCGCCCCTACCGGCCAGAAGGCTACCCACACTTTCTTACCGCCACAACGCTCGCGGATTTCTTATCATCCCAAAGTCCAAAGGTACAGGTGAGGTCCAGGTCTGACCGTTATCTCAAAGTCGATCACATGGGAAAGGAGGGGAGGGGCTGACCGCCAGGTCAGGGGAGGGGGGGAATACTGATTAAAGAGTGGGAGGGAGAGGGGAGGGGAGATAACCCCGTGACCTGGTCACCACCCAAAGAGATTGGTCAGAGTGGCAGTGGTCACTCTGAGCCTCGTTTTAATAATTGTCTGTCATTGTTATCCTGTGGCTGATTGGATCTCTAATCTAACCTGTCAATTAATTGGACCAACGGGACCAAAGCCAATCAGCGCAGGACCAGTGTATTCATTCTAATCTGTCTAGTATAAGAATAAACAGCAAGATTGGTTCGACCTCTTCTAAGGCTCGTACTGATTCGAAGCATACATCTCTGTGTGTTGCGTTGATTAATTTCTCGCCCAACTACTGACCCTGAATTATTACGAAGAATGGCCCGCATTTAATCATTGGCGACCATGATTAGGGATTAGTTAGTTGGTCAGATCAGTATCCGACCTTGGAAGCAAGCAAAAGGAGTCAGGTGAGTGTGCCTTTTTCAAAACTGCCATTGTATTTATGGGTGTTGTGTGTTTGGGACTCTGAGCTGGGCTTTTATTGGAAGGTGCATTAGCTGATCACACAAGTATTATCTTACTTTATCCTGTAGAGATAGTATTTTAGACATGCCACCGGCGGAAAGAATTAAATATGTGGAAGAGTTCCCACAATACCTCGAAGCTGAGGATATTTTCCTAGAGGAGATATTCAATGATGGTTATCCACCGATCGCAGAACCAGAGGATTGGAACGACTGTGTAGGCACCTCTGAAAGTGTGATTCAGTTCAGCAGTGAACAGCTAGACACTATGTCTTACCATTGGGATAAAATGTAATGGGTAAGAATAGGGACTAAAGAGATCAAAATTTTTGTTTTTGGAAATACCTGCACAAAAATTGTTACGTTGGATCTAGGCAAAAATTAATAGTCCAAATTCTCTATATAGAAATAGAATATTCCAAATCAAGCAGGTAATAGTAATTCATCTTTACATATAATCAGCTAATTCAATTACCTCCGAAATGGCGTTGACAATACCCATTAACTGGGAAATCACCGCCGAAGAGGTAAATGCACTCAATGATGCTGATCGTAAAGCGCACTATGCGTCAATAGAAGTAGTTAGAAGGCGTATGGAGAGACATGCAACCTTGCTGGGTCCTAACGATGGGACCAACAAAGAATCACTCAGAGAGTGGTTAGAGGGGTTGGACAGAGTTAGAATCACAGTAGGGGCGCATGATAACATAGCCATAGAGGCAGTTATATTATTAGCTCAGGGATCATTAGCACGTTCCATCGAATCTTATGTAGAAGCACAGGGAGCGGAACGCACATGGGAGGGTGTAAAACAGGAAATAATTCGCTTGTTTATGGGAGAAGAGGAGACCACTCAACTTAGAGAGAAATTGAAGGGGATCCATCAACTCCCATACGAAGACATACAAATTTATGGCCGTAAATACCAGGAAACAGCTCTAAGGGCTTATGAACCAGGCATTTTAGCCTTGCCTGTAATTCAGTCACAATTAGCTCGAGATTTTATACGTGGGCTCACCGATAGACAGGTACGGTGCGAGGTATTCTCAACCAGACCAGAGACCTTGGGGGAAGCAATTGACCTGGCGACAACGGCAGCGTATACCCATACGTTAGCCGATGCTCCAGCCAGAGGTGAAAGGAGAGAGGAACCTATGGAAATAGGCGCCTTACTCCCAAAACCTCGGACACCAACCCAAACTCTGACTCCGCCGACCTCTACTGGGGAGACCAATGTTGGAACAAAAGCTATGATGGATGAATTAAAAGCATTAAGAAATATGGTAGAACTCTTGGGGAGGGAAAGATCTCAACCTTCATCAGTAACAGTTCATGCACCACCAGTTCAGAACCAGACTCAGTTTCCCTTTGTGCAACCATCCTATTTGCCTACATTTCCGCCTTATAGCGCTCCAAACCCTGCCCCGGTTGCCAATTCTAATCAGGTAGAGTCACAACAGGGTCAGAAAAGGAAGGGAGGGGCACAGAAGGGGGGAAAAAGGTTTAGAGGTAAGAATACTTGCTATGAATGTGGATTGGAGGGACATTTTGCTAGAGAATGCCCTACTCGATTCGCACAAATGAGAGCGGCTGTACGGCCAGACATGGAAGAAGTAATGGATAACAAAATGCAACCCGTTATAGCGGCTATACAAGCCCTAACTCCCAGAGTTCCCACAAACCCCTTTGTTCTCCTTTCGGGGGAATAAATTCGCCGGATAAGCGGTTTCGTGTGGCCCTTCCTGTGGCGGGAAGGAAAGCACAAGCACTTATCGACACCGGCGCCACTAGAAGTTTAGTTAAGTATGATTTGTGGAAACATTTCAACAAGGTAAACCAACGACCGTTAATTTTGGAACAAGGTGAACAATTACGGTCACTGAGTGGTCACGCTTTGCAGTCAGAAGGCAGGGCGATAATTAAGGCTGGGGGTAGTCATCTTCCTGTATACGTTGTTAAAAACCTCCAACACGATCTCCTACTAGGGGACGATGCTCTGGACATTTTGGATTCAGTAATCTGGCACAGAAAAAGAATCATACGTCTAGGAGGTAGAGAATATAAAAGTCAAGCGGTAGAAGAAGAAATAGATTCTGAATTTGCTTCCCTCAAAACAGAGGAAGAAATCTGGGAGGAAAGATACCCAGAAGTTTTTGGCAAAAATGGTAAATTAGGCATAGTAAAAGATGTATACATGGAGATTGACACGGGGAATGCCCGCCCTATTAATCAGAGACCTTATCGCCTTCCCTTAAACAAAAAGCTGATAGTAGATAAGGAGATTGACGAAATGCTTGAGTTAGGTGTGATTGAACCAAGCTCGTCACCATGGGCTAGTCCCATAACTTTAGTACCTAAGAAAGATGGGGAAACCAGGTTCTGTTCAGATTTTAGAAAATTAAATTCTGTGATCAAGAAAGATGCCCACCCCCTTCCAAATATACAAGATATCTTTGATAGTCTAACAGGAGCAGCGATCTTTTCCACTCTAGATCTCAAATCTGGGTATTGGCAAGTCCAAATGCACCCTGAAAGCATAGAGAAAACGGCCTTTGTCTGCCATAGAGGTTTATTTCAATGGCGTAGAATGCCTTTCGGATTAACTAATGCCCCGGCTGTGTTTCAAAGGGCAATGAACCGGATATTCGCCGAATATATTGGGAAATTTCTTGGTATATTTATCAATGACCTGGTGATTTACTCTAAAACACGGGAGGAGCACGAAAAACATCTCAAAATCATTTTTGACACTTTATCCGAACATGGTATTACCATCAAAAAGAGTAAATGTAAATTTTTTCAAGACAAGGTTGATCTTCTAAACAAGGGATAAATTCACATCCGGACAAAGTCAAAGCCATTCGAGAAATGCTCCCGCCTGACATTGTGTCCGCCATTAGATCTTTTCTAGGCTGTTGTGGATATTATCGTCAGTGTATTCCTGACTATGCAAGAATTGTAACACCTTTGGTGGCGTTAACAAAGAAACATGCTAGATTTAAATGGGGTCCTGAACAACAAGAAGCGTTCGAAACATTAAAAGACGTTCTTACTTCAGACCAAATCATGGCTCATCCACAACCTGGAAAAGCTTATAAGCTCTATACAGATGCCTGTCAATACGCAGTGGGATCCATACTCGTCCAGTCTGATGAGAATGGAGTGGAAAGACCAGTTCAGTATATTTCAAAACAACTCTCAGGTCCCCAACTCAAATGGGCGACTATAGAAAGGGAGGCTTTTGCCATTATTTATGCTCTAACTAAACTTAGACCATATCTATATGGCAGTGATTTTACCATCTATACTGACCATAAACCCCTCAAATCGCTCTTTCTTGGTGAGGTTAAAAATACAAAAATTCAGCGTTGGGCTGTTTTAATAGCAGAATATGGTGCCCCTATCAAATATAGACAAGGTAAGAACAATGTACGGGCTGATATGTTATCTCGCATAAAGACTCATGAAACTTATGACCAGGGGGAGGGGAACGCTCTCAGTAATTTTGAAGTAGGTGCCCTCGAGGAAACAGAGGAAATCCCCTGGGAGTTTGATCAGCTTGAGCGAGAACAAGTCAGAACAGAGCAGCAACAGATGGCTGAGTATCAGTTGGGTCTAGAGGAGGTGGACGATTACACACTAATCAACGGATTATTGTTTACAATCATGTCCCCACCCAATAAACCAGCTTATCCTAGATTGGTGTTGCCGCAATCAGCTCGTTACAGAGTGATAAGAAGAGCACACACTGAAGTGGGCCATCAGGGAATGAGAAAAACCCTTGATAGGATATTAGAGGCCTACAAGTGGCCTACTATGAGGAAAGATACCCTCCATGTGTTGAGTAATTGTGATAAGTGTGCAGTAAATCGTGCAGGGCAAGATAAGGTTGCTCCCACCACTATGCCTATAGCAAGGTACCCAGGTCAGATAGTGGGAATGGATTTATATGGTCCTTTTCCTGTTTCCGACAATGGGAATTGCTATATTATAGTGGTAATTGATCACTGTAGTGGATGGGCGGAGGTAAAACCTATTGATTGAAAAACTGGGAAAAATATAGCTGACTATCTGGCAAATGAATATGTACCCCGGTACGGGCCCCCAGAGGTAATCATTACTGACAGGGGTCTAGAATTCATGAACCAACAAATCGAAGGTTATTTAAGATCCATTGGGACGCAAGTCAGACACACTTCTGGCTGGCACCCCCAAACTAATGGTAAGACGGAAAGGTTTAACAAAAGCTTTAAGAATATCCTCAAAAAATTCATCAATGCGCGACCCGCAGAGTGGGAGAATCAACTCGGACCCACACTTTGGGCCCATAGAGTCTCCACCTCTTCAGTCATGAATTTCACTCCCTATTTTCTCACCTTTGGTCGTCAACCCCCGGTCCCCTTTGTTAAAATCTTCCCTGGGCCGGATGGTACAGAACCCCAAGTGTTAAGTGAACGATTACAAGCCCTCACAGATGCTTTCCGGGTAGCTGCAGAAAATACTGAAGCTAGCCGTAAGTATAATTATGAGAGGCTTAGAGCTCGGGCAAATGCTGGTGACTTACGTGTAGGTGACTCAGTAGTTGTATTAGCAGGCGCCAGAGCACCCCTAGATCCTAGATGGGATCATGGGTATACAGTCCTAGGTGTAAGGGGAGCTGTAGTGATCGTAAGAGACCCACAAGGTCAGAGAAAACTAATAAATCGGGAGAGAATAAAATTGGTATCTGGGGATATTGCTTGGGATACAGTTAGGAATAGGCAAAACAGGGCAGGGCAAGGCAGGCGCAATCGGGCAAGAATACGGGCTCGGGCAGCGAGGCCACTCCCCCCTGAACCTCCTGGGAAAAATCTAAATGTTGACCCCAATGCTTTAATACATGAACCTTTGCTTCCACCTGTGAATCAAGTCTATCTCCAGGCGGAAGATCCAGCTGTAGGTGGCGCTGCGGACGTGGAAATGGTACCGGAAGTCGAGGAAGAATTCTATTCAGCCGACAAAGATATGGGTAGTGACGTGGACCAACCAGAGGTTCCGGATCCGCCCCGTCGTCCTCCTTATAATGCTGACCAGAACCAGGCCTTGGTCATTCCACCACCGGCTCCAGCACCGTTCACACCACCTCAGATGAGGTACAGGACTCCTGCAAACATAGAAGAGACTCCAGTTAACCCAACTGGAAGAGCAACAACTAGGACTCCAAGTACTCCTCTACCACCTCCTCATATACGCACCAGGTCTCAGACAAGGGCCTTGATAGCAGCTCCGCGGATTGTGCTCCCACCAGACAATCCTCAGCGTCACTTACATAGGCGGTTCCATGCCAAGCGGAGAGTGCCTGCTAGCCCTAGAGAACCTAGTCCACTGAAGGAGAGCGAGCCTAAACCTGGAAAGAGAGCAAAAAGAACATCAGCATCTACCGACCAAGCACCTGACATGTAGGTAACCTCAGCACCAGATGCACAAGATGGCGGTGGGGACAGTGACTAAGGGGTTACTGTTGCTCACCTGTTACCTCATTTGCAGCCAAGCAGACATCTTTGAGGAAGAAGGTGTGCTGGTATACTCGGCTGGGGAGGTAAGGGCCCTCACAGCAACATGGACAGCATTAATGTTCCTCCAGCCCCCTGCTCCTCCGCCTATGGAGTCGTGGCTCCACATCCTTGAAGCTAAGATGGATGGACTACACGAGCAGCAAGTGGTAGGAATCACCGACCTCAGAACATGGCGGCTTCATGTTCAATTCATCAAAGATCATCTACCCACTCCACCAGTTCGCACGAAGCGAGCTCTGCTAGGAGTGGTAGGAATGATCAGCCGATCTCTCTTCGGTACAGCTACCACAGACCAGATCGACGAGCTCCGAGCGGCAGTGGAGGCATCGCAGGCAGGCCTCAGTGTGATGTCTCACTTCCAGTCAGAGATGGTTTCTGTGGTAAACCAGACCCGTCTGTTCCTACGAGAGAATCGAGTCGACATCCAAAACCTGCAAGAGATAAGCCAAAATCTGACTGACCAGGTATCTGAAATTGTTCATCATTTAAATAGTTTTTCTAGAGATATTCATCGTATGCATATGAGAAGAGAGGTTGATCAGGCCCTAAGCCAAGTTGACCGCATTATGCTGGTATATTATAGGCAAATTGATTTATTCCATCGCCAGAGAACACACCTAGAGCACGGGTACTTGACTGATGAAATATTACTGAAGTACATTTAAATGAAATTCTGCACCAATTGAGTGAGAGGGGACACCAACCGATAGACGATGTTCGTTGGTACTACAGAAGTGTACAAGTTCAAATCATATCTGAGTCAGACGAGCAATTAGTTTATCAGGTGGTCATCCCTGCAGTTTCGGCTACTAAGTATTTACACTATAAACTAAGGTATTTTCCTACCCCTTATGGACCATCCTACCTCAAAATCATCAAGGGCATCGCTGAATTAGCGATGGACAGTGTCTCTAGTGGTGCCTCTTTTGTGCCTAACCACTGCATGGGATACAGCCCGGCTGTATGTTCCTCTGCGTTGGAGAACCTAAAACCAACATGTGAAACAGAAATAATTTTAGGCAAAGGTCCAGTAAAGTGTCAGATAGAGATTAAGAAGCGTGGCAATGTCAGTAACGAAATATTCAGAGATTTTGAACAACTGTCATCGGTTATCCTTGCAGTATACTTTCCAGTCGAGACTGTATTAAGGTGTATCAGTAAGAAACCTATAAGAAATGTTTTTACCAAACACACACGGGTCACAGTAAACAGTGGCTGCGTCTTATATAGTGAAGATTGGAGGGTGCGCAGCATCGAGCAACATAATTCCACGATCAGAATTCCACCCCCCAAAGCCCTGTCCCTACCCTCTCTCAACTTAACCTATAGAAAGTTCGAAGACTATCCTGAGCTGAAGCAACAACTCCAGTTCAACAGCAGGATCGACGTCCCCCTAATTTCCCTGACCGATATTCCCCTTCCTCCGACGGTACAGCCTTTTTCCTTCTCCGCATCTACCACATGGGGATTCGCGACCCTCATGCTCACCCTAGCAATCGTGATTGGATTGATAGGAGTGGTGGTGTATGTGAAGAGGAAGAGAGACAGCTCTTGCCTCCCTCTCTTAGGTAAACGTCCTACCCAGAGTCTAGATAGACTACCCAGTAAACCTTCTGCCCCTCTTCCCTCTTTCCCCAATGTCTTTTCTAATCTATACCCATCCCAACAGCAAACTGCTGAAGAGATTCCACTGCAAGATTCTGGACCCCAGTCCCTTGGCGGTACTGACGATCTCGAAAACCCGGAGACCCAACCCCTCCAAACTGACCCCCTATCCTCCTTTAGACAGAACACACCCCCAAAACCCCCTCGATCGATGGATATGAAACAAAGATCTGCAGTACCCCGTGGAGTAGTATGTTAAAACAATGACTCAGATGAATATATATATATATATTGAATTTTTATTCAGGAAGTAAACAGTTACATCGTGAAAAGGTAAGACAATTCTTCAGAGTAGGTCTTCCATTGTATCCTTAAATGAAATGAAATATTAAATCGGTACAATCATTACTTCCATTACCTTATTATTTTTTACAGAAGAATTAATTGTCGAGTTTCTACATGACCTCAAGTATTAGATAGTTAGGTTGAGGTAATACAATTGACTGTTTGATAGGGTTACATAGTTTATGTTAATAGGAGTTGACATAGTTTATCGTGGTAAGATTACAGTTCACTACAAGTCACTACATTAATGGGTTTTCCCAGACATTACATTTGATGTACTACCGTATCATAATACTAGTGTTATCACAGAATAAGCAGGCTCCAACAGTACAGTTAGGAGTAAGTTACATTTTATACACAGGGTCAAGTGATATCGTGATTGTCTGTCTTCTATAGTACAGTAATTATAAGGAAGGCACATTATACAATAATAGCAAAAATAGTTGGATCCTTAAAGAAGGGTCACCCCACCTTACCACCCAGTTTATAACTACCCACCGATGTCTCGATTTTGATTAATTAACAATTAATTAATAGTAGGTATTACACACCTTAAGATGGACACTTACATAATTGTAAGTTTATCCAATATTTACATGGATTTACATGGATTTTGTACAACATAGATTATGTACAAGGTACTATCAGCTCTTCTACAGTCTCGCTTAAATATTGATCGAATTCAGTAGGGTACATTTGTTTTAGGTATCTATTGAACTTTTTGACCGAGTCTATCAACTGAGGTTTTTCAGGAAGTGTATTCCACAACAATGCCATTTGGTATATATAAGACTTTTTAAACATCTCATTTCTAGGATGGGGTACAATCATGTTTCTTCCTTTCGTAAGGCTTCGTAAGCCTATGTTCCTATTATCCACACATCGTCCTGATTTTATTCTATTGTAAGCTCTCCCAAGGAGATGGGCTTCTCTTCTGGTTTTTAACGTAGGAATGTTAAGTTCCATATGAATTTGCCTAGTACTAGTAAGCTTTGGTAGACCCAGAATAATCTTCAGAGCTGCATTCTGTGAGGATTGCAGCTTCTGAAGATTTCTCAAAGGCGCCGAGTTATAAAAAACATCTCCATACTCAATGTGCGGTAATATAGTGGTCTTATATAGTAGTAAGAGGGTGTCTTTAGTACAGACCCCGTATAACTTGGACATGGCTTTTACTTTACTCCTAACAATACCGTTTTTCCTATCGAGGAACTTTTTGAAGTTTAACTGTCTGTCTAAGTCAATACCGAGATATTTGTATGACTGTGTTGACTCCAGTTGTTGGTCATTTATGGAATATTTTGTTGAATTATTAACATTGGGTTTTGTACAGATAGACATTGATTTGCATTTCCCAATATTTAAAGATATCTTGTTGAGTCTACACCACTCAGAGATGTTATTAAGATCATCTTGCAACGTAGAGATTTCACCGGAGCCCACAGGCCTACCCCCGTATAACACCGTGTCGTCTGCAAACAACTGGACTTCACTGCTTACTACTGTATCTACTAAATCATTTATGTATATAATAAATAAGATTGGCCCGAGTGAGGTCCCTTGTGGTACGCCACAAGTGACTTTACCCACCTCAGATAGGGCACTATTCGCGGAGGTTCTTTGAGTTCGATCACTTAAGTAATTCTTAAACCATTCTATTTCTTTATCTCTTATCCCATAATGAATTAATTTATTAATTAAAATATCGTGATTAACAGTATCGAATGCTTTTCGAAAGTCGAGGAATATTAAATCAGTGGCCCTTTTGTTATTTAAGTTCTCGTATACATTTTCCAATAATTTGTCGTGCGCATCTACTATTGATTTCCCCGCCCTGAATCCAAACTGTTTTTCACTCAATAGATTGTGCTCGTTGAAGAACTCCGTAATTTGTTTCTGTACACAGCTTTCCAGTATTTTTGCAGGCAACGATATACAGGAGATAGGCCTGTAGTTCCCCGGGTTACAATGGTCCCCTTCTTTGTATATGGGGGTAACAATAGCATCTTTAAAAGCAACAGGTATTTTGTTATTCTCTATCGAGAGATTGTATAAAAAAGCGAACTGGGAGCTCAAGGCGGACATGCATGGCTTAAGGATTTTAGTAGGCATGTGCAGTAGACCCGATGCCTTATAGTTTCCTATCTTCTTGAGTGACATTTCAACTGTTATTCCATAGATTGGGCGAAAAGTGAATTTATTTTCTTCCTTTAATGGGACTCCCTTTATGTTTGAGTCAGATTCTTTAGTTTCTAGATTCTGTGCAAGTTTGGGTCCTACTTCTACGAAATATTCATTAATTCTGTCAGCTGCTTCTTTCCCCTTAAGTCTGTGGGAACCATCAGAGATAATAATCTCATTATTGCCTTTCTTGGATTTCCCTTCAGACATAATTGGTTTTAATATTTCCCACAGCTTATGGGGGTCATTTTTATTTTCACTAATTTGTGTTCTCATAAATTTATTTTTGGCATTTTTTATAGCCATGTTTACCATGCATCTCGTCTTCGAAGCATTAGCCCAGTCCTCCCTTTTACCTGTGCGTTTTGCTTTTTTGTAGGCTTTGTCCCTACTCCTTCCCAGACTGACAATATCCTTATCATACCATACAGGTAATTTCTTAACGTTCTTAAACACTTTCAAAGGGCACATCCTGTCTACATAGGTTAGGATGTTGTTATACAGTAAGTCCCAGGCCTCATCCACATCCCTTTTAGAATAATATTCAGTCCAGTTGAGGTCTGTTAATATCTCTTTCAATATTTTCATATCTAGACACTTCGTATTCCTGGCAGTGAATGTATCTGTTTTGTATTTAGTACGAACTTTTTTAAGTTGAACATAAATTGGAAGGTGGTCGCTTAAATTTATGTTTAGCGATCCACTTTTCTCTGCTATTTTACTATTTGTATAAATATGGTCTATGGCTGAGGCCGAGGTCCTACTAACCCTTGTCTTTATATCATCATTTACCAGGTGAAGGTTGTGTCCCTGGAGTAAACTCCTAAATTTATTAGCTGTCTCCGAACAACTCTCAGTTAGATGCCTTGCATCATAATTAAAATCGCCCATAATAATAATATCCTTCTTTGCATCCAGTCTGCTGATTATTAGTTCTAATTCATCGACTGCTTCACTCATATTTCCTTGTGGGATTCTGTAAACATTTACGATTATTTTACTTTTCATGAACTGCTTTGAAATTTCAAATACCTGGACCTCGATATTTTTGTTAGAGATATTGAGTTCCCTATACTCGGATTCAATAATCTCAAAACTTTGATGGACGAAGGTTAAAAGTCCCCCTCCCCTTCTCTTGGCTTTCCTATCAGATCTAACTAGGTTAAACCCATCCAGTTTTATTATATTATCAGAGGTCTTGCTATTTAGCCAGGTTTCCTGGAATGCTACAATATGTGGGCTAGATTCTATCATAAAATGTTCGATCTGGTTTATTTTCTGGAGGATACTACGGATATTCCATGACACAACCTTCATCCCCTTGAGACAGTTGAACATTTCCAGATCATCCATAGTCCTCTAGAAAGTCTGGAAATTCATCCAATCGTCTCCCCCCCACAGTCTTCCCCATCCCAGAATCCCCATATCCCTTAACGGTCAGTAAATTATCAGATAGCGGATACAAATCATGGAAGATATTTTCACAATAGTCAACATCATCATCATCATCATCATCATAAGGTTTCATTTTGGCACCAATAACTACCATTAAGCTCACTATTATCACTTCAAGATGAACAATTAGAGTGATATGTGTTTATAGATGTTAAACGTCGATTTCTCTAGTTCAATCGATTATTTTCAGTAACTCAAACGTTACACCCTGTAATCTAGACCAAAAAGTCTTAGGTAAGTTAGAATTTACTAAGTTAAGAGGAGGAAAAACATACACATACTTGGAAGGATAATCATCTAGGAGACGCTCCACCATCACTTTCCGTCGGGCTCCAGAAAGCGCCGGTCGAAGCCATAGTATTGCGACTCCTTACAACATTGTGTAATTGAAGTATGAAAATTTTGTATCTTAATTAGAAGATAATTAGATACTTGGTAGAACTCAAAGTTCCAATATCAATAATTAATCAATTCAGCCATAATTTGAAGTTAAGAATATTAGAGAAAGTGTGCAAGAGTAAGCTGAATCACAGTAGGGCTCCAGAAAGCGCCGGTCGTGATAGAGCTTCATCTAACCAAATTCTCTTATGTATTAATTTTATCGTAGGCAGTAAATATTAATTTGGCAATTTTCACAGTCAGTTCAGGAGTAAAATGGCATCCATCAGCCGAAAGTCTGGAATACATTGCAGTATGTGTGGTGGTCCTTGTGGTCCTATGAAGCCTCTTGGATCTGTTCATATGGATTAGGTTACCCAGATATGGGGTAGAAACCCCTTGGGATTTATTAAATTTTTTTACCACACTATTAAAGATAACTATTTGTCTATCCAGTACTATTTGGTCTTCTGCTATAGCGATGAGTTTACCCGCAGTGAGTTCATCTCGAAGGCTGGAAGATTTTAGGGCCAGGCGTTGGTTATATGCGACCAGATCAACTCCCACTGTAGTACCAAATACCACGATGGGGGCTGGAAGATTGGGAGGTGACAGTTCGATAATTCTCTGCTTGGCCTTAGTCATGGATTCTTCAATGTCATCCTCGAATAGTATGTCGTTGGTGTACATTATGCTGACTTCACTAGTAAATGGATTCTTAGCGGTGATATTGCAAATACCTGATAGAACAAATACCACTCGGGGCCTACTTGTTCTGATTATGTGTTTGGCTCTCTCTATCATTTGCGAGGTGTCAGCACCACGAGCCACGAATACTGCTAAGTCACTTTCCGGCCTCGTTATCTGCATTTGTTGTTGTAATCCTAGACCCCTGGAGTCGGCCAGAATCAATATTTCTCTCCCTGGTCCATATTAGCGATTCGTACTAACCACTAGATGAGAATTCCGCTCTGAGCTGGTTTAGGATACGGCCGAATTTATTCTCTCCCGTAAGCGTGTTCACTTTCACCGGCACTCTGACGCCATTAGCTACTTTGACGCCCCGGAGTCGCCTTCCGGTGCCCCATTTAGTACAAGATGTTAGTTCGTAGAACCCATTTATATTGGGGGCCAAGAGCAAATTAAGCAATGATTTGTGCTGCTTGAATTTATCCCTGGCTATTTTTTTAAGGGTCTCCTCTTCGATTTTTTTCCATTCTGTGATTTTCTGCGGATCTGCCTCCCGCTCGGACTTGGCGCCTATCCGCTTCGCCTCGAGTGGGCTGACTACACTGTCAATGTGTCTTGCGGCGTTATGATTACCATAGAATAGAACCTTTTGGTATTGGTAAGCGTGTTCGGCGGTAGGAAAACTATGATGATTGTATGTTATTTGTGCATTATAAAAGTTTGAATAACCACTCTTACTCCCGTGGAATCCAATCCCACCTTTGTCAGTGGGGATTTGGCAGACATCCGCGGGCGTGCAGCCCTTAGGCAACAAATGTAGGTCCGACTGCGTGTAGGATCTGTTACCTAAAACTAGGTGCCCTAGTACCAGATCTGCTTGGTGTTTGTGAAGTCGCAGTAATTTATGACAGTCCATGAGCATCATATAATCGTAGTTTTTAATGTCAGGGAGGTATTTGTTGAACCATAGGGGACAGCCGGACTTGAGTCTGATTTCCTTGGACTTATTTAGAATGTTTTTCTTTTGTTCTGCGGTGCGAAGCTCGACATAAATTGCCCGTGTCATCCTTTTTCTTTCGACTCCTACTCTATATGCCTGTGGCATATCCTCATCTTTCATGGGTAATGCCATGTTAAGTAGATTTAGCGTGATTTTCCCTGTGTTTTCCACGGTACCATCGTTGAATTTTCTACCTGGCTCGTCCCATATTTCAGGGATGCCTTCGATGAGTAAATGAGTTGTGCCGTCAGTTTTTAAGATAGGCAGATTTCTGTTCTTGTCGCTAGCATAGTTCTCAATTTCAGTGCGGCAAGTTTTTACACTAGAAGCTACTTCTTCATATTTCACTTGTAATGCGTCAAGGGATAATTTGGTGGTACCAATGGATTGTCTGATTTCCAAAATAGAGGCATTTATCTCTGACTCAAGACTCACAATCTTCTGCGTATCGTGGGCGGTTATACCTTCTGTCACGGCCGAGGCCTGGCCGCTGACAGCCGTTGTACCATCACCATTGACAGCTGTTCGATTTGTTTCTGCTAAGTCACTGTCAGAGTAACCGTCAGTTTGGATCTCGACGTTATGATTTTGATTTTGATTATTTCCCCGAGGGTTATTTTTCCCATCAGATTTGTTTGCTTTAGTCTCCATTTGAAATATTAGGCCCAAAACAGTATCCTCTATCTCATCCATACTGGTATTTGTCGTTTTTATCTTGCCTTTGAGGGAAACATACTGGTGGTCAGCCCACGCAAATGTGTTGGTTAGTTTATGCTCCATTTGTTCGAACGCTTTTTCGATTCGGTTGACTGAGTTAACCGTTTCGATGAATCTAGGATTTAATTTTAGCAGTTTGTCAAAGTCACTTCTTTCAAATGCTTGTTGAACCATTTCATTAAAAGCTTGTTGAACCATTGATTGGATGGGATTTTCTAATATATTTTCAGTTTCTACCTTCGAGCTCTGATCCTCGGTGATGGGTGACGAACGTAATGTCTCGTCAAGGGGGTTTTCAAACTGATTTTCAAGTTCCCTATTATTCACTTTTGTTTTAGTTAGGTCATTGTTTTTTCCAGTGATACTTGCACATTTCAGAGAATTGTAATTGTCATTCGTTTCGGGCAATTTTGTTTCTCCTACCTTCACTTCTTCGTTTCCAGGCTCTTTTCCAGAATCTTCTGGGCCAGGCACATAGGTCGGCGCCATTGGAGATGCAGCGGCGCTTAGCATGACGGCGGTTTTTTCACAAATTCCGATAAATTCACAGTAGAGTTGGTAAATAATAGTCCAGATTGTTGCAATTATATGAGGAACACACATTCATGCAGGTCTCTGACTATTTTTTTGATCGTTCGGTGTTTCCTTCCTCAGTTTTTCCTCCAACTTAGATCTCTACTTACTTTCGGACATTTTTAGCCTTTCGAATTTGCAAAGTGTTAGTGAATATGTGGTGTGAGATAAAAGTAAGCCGATATAATGTTAGTCTTAAGTGCAAATGTGAGCAGATTCTGATTTTAAAATGTTTTGTAGTGCTAATTTAATTGGAATCTAATGGTAATAATTACAAAGGAGGTGTTGTCACGAAAGCTGTTTAGTTTACTCTAAAGCAGGCCTAGTGCTGGACTGTGGACAAGGTCCTCACCCCTTTCGTAGAATTTAATTGATTGGTCTAGTCACCAATTCCTACCTAGTAAGTACGCCCGGTGTTAGCTTGCAGTGGGACGCACTCTTCTGCTCAAGTTAGGGTGAGAAAGCTAGCGGTTATGTGAAGGAATAAGCCACCACTTGAGAGAGGACGATGAAGGACCCGTTCTCTGAAAGTAGGGTGAAGCAAAGATGGGAGGTTGTCACATTGTTGATGGAGTAGTGATACCAAGAAGACCAGCCTAGGAACGGTCGGTAGTCGCTAGACCGATGTGTACACCTCAGCGGACCATTTTTGGGTCGAAAGAAGGGCTGAAAATATAAAGGAATCTTGTCAGTCTTCTAGACCAGAGGAGCCAGGCTCCCAAATTAAATGTATAAGTATGTACCAATGTCGCCACCTTGAGGATGTTCACGGCGACAGGTACCTAGAAAGTGTATAAGATACATGCTGCCACCTTACGGACGTTAAGTAGTGATAGGCAGCCCAAAAACGAGTAAAAATATAAGGCAATATTCAAAGACTGCGTGAAAATGCCTGAGACGTTTCTACGGGGAGAACCCATAGACAAGAAAAGCGGAGATATTGATGAACAATACATTAAACTCAAAAGACAGTGCGGTAATACGCCACCTAGCGAAAACTCTTAAGAGACGGTGTTTACAAATTATCCGAGGCGGGTTCGCCATGCTTCAGTAATAATTTTAAGCTAAGGCATTGTAAAATCTTTAGCTATTATTTTGATTTAGGGGAGTTGATTTTTCCTCTGTACTTCTCTAGATTGTCTTATTTTTGCATTTTTTGTATAAACATGTAGGTACTTACGGGAGAAAGGGAGCCTCGATCCACATAGGGATGGCCGCCGTGAATTCGTCCGGTGGGTCAAAGGTTAAAAATCCAGTGGTTAAAAATGCCGGATCGAGGTGCCCCAACGTAAATAAAGGTAATGTGGAATTAGATATCGAGCATCAAATCTTCCAAATCTAATGAAGCATGAGTGTAGAATTTGACTGAGGATGGCAGTGGATTCGTGAGTGGAAGAAAAGTGAAGCCCACTTATGGTTCTAGGTCGGGGGTTCCTGTTCGGCAGAACTCGGTCAGCCAAGGGGGTCGCCGCTCGGTGATACTCGGGGTTGCTTGGGGATTGTCGGCCAGAAACTAAAATGAGGGTTGCGTCGATGTGTTGTCTGCTCCTTAGAGTGGTTCGGAGAACTATGTTGTACACAGTTCTCCGAACCAAATGAGATTGGGACGTATGTAAAATTGACAAGCCTAAATTGTCTAATTTTGAGTTAAAGTTGTCTCATTCAGCCAGACCTTCGTTGCGCCCCTACCGGCCAGAAGGCTACCCACACTTTCTTCCCGCCACAACGCTCGCGGATTTCTTATCATCCCAAAGTCCAAAGGTACAGGTGAGGTCCAGGTCTGACCGTTATCTCAAAGTCGATCACATGGGAAAGGAGGGGAGGGGCTGACCGCCAGGTCAGGGGAGGGGGGGGAATACTGATTAAAGAGTGGGAGGGAGAGGGGAGGGGAGATAACCCCGTGACCTGGTCACCACCCAAAGAGATTGGTCAGAGTGGCAGTGGTCACTCTGAGCCTCGTTTTAATAATTGTCTGTCATTGTTATCCTGTGGCTGATTGGATCTCTAATCTAACCTGTCAATTAATTGGACCAACGGGACCAAAGCCAATCAGCGCAGGACCAGTGTATTCGTTCTAATCTGTCTAGTATAAGAATAAACAGCAAGATTGGTTCGACCTCTTCTAAGGCTAAGTTACTGATTCGAAGCATACATCTCTGTGTGTTGCGTTGATTAATTTCTCGCCCAACTACTGACCCTGAATTATTACGAAGAATGGCCCGCATTTCTTCACTATTACATATTCCTTGGCCCCAAACCGCTCAAAACATTAGGGGATTCCCCCTATTACACTTACAAGCAAGTACTTTCGCTTAAAGGCCTGATCAACTATGCAGTTTTTGCAGTTTTGTATGTCATTTTCTTTTCAATTGTTGCAAAGTCTTCACACTGGGCTAATATTACAGCAATTTTTATTTCCTTTAATCTCAAGAAATTAAATCATGGTATTTGGTAACAATGAATCTTGGTTTTATTACATTAAGGGCCTGGTCTACTAAGCCGATTCTCATGCGATTCTCACAGAAAATAGTGCAAAATAGTCCTCTGTGGCACAAAATCACATGAGAATCAGCTCGGTGGACTAGGCCCTTAAGTCATTAATGTTATCACCAACCCCAAATAAGATGCCCTTAATATTTTGTTTGCATGTCGATGGGGTTTATTTACCCCATTCAACTGCAGACGGAATCAAGGATAACATCCCAAACTTGTTTCTGGTGGGCCTTTAGGTGTAAAATTGCTTCCAGCTTCGATGCAATGCATATGACTACACTTTTAGTCTCAGTGAAGCCAGGAGCACATCAAACCCAAATGTTCCTCCCCAAAACTACTTGTTATCCAGTAGAAAAATATGTACCACCAGCTAAAGGGGGCAAGCAAAACTCATTTTACAGAAAAGAATGAGAACACCAGGTATTCATAAGGTTTCCTACATTCAGTCTCGGTAACACACACTGGTTTCACAATTACCACTTGTACATTTTAACTGCAAGGCCCACACGCTTGTTCCCTATCCCTATCCCCTATCCCTATTGTTTACAGTGGGGGGAAGGCAGGCAATTGTTAAAAAAAATCTTTCCTTATCTGCTTTATAGTATAAGATCCTAGCTACTTTCCTTATTTGCTTTATATTATAAGATCCTAGCTACTTTCCTTATCTGCTTTATATTATAAGATCCTAGCTACTTTCCTTATCTGCTTTATAGTATAAGATCCTAGCTACTTTAAGACTTCTATTATGGCCGGCCACCACTGCCTGGTGTGACATGCTCTCCTGGACCAACGGTGCCCAAGCAAAATGTGATTCTGCACAGAATCATTTAACACACGGCGCATTTTTACTCTTGGTCTGGGAATACATAGGTAGTCATTGTAGACTCAGACCAGTTATCTCAGAAAGTACCCCTATAACCCTATGAAAAATGACCACCATTGGAAAGAGCATTAAAACTGTATAAGAAAATGCCCTCAAATGTATCTCCCGCCCCCCCCCCCCCCCCCCCAAAAAAAAAAAATCCCCAAAACAACAATATTCGATGATTCCCCCTAACCAACTTTACTTGTTCACATTCAAATATGTAGGCAAACTTGCCCCTCAACCTATACAAGGTCTGATAGCATGGTGGTTAGTGTACTGATCTACAGAGTGCAGGGTCCTGGGTTCAATTCCCCCATTGGGACATGCTCTTTCACTTTTTTTTATCAAAGTGACATAGTACATTTCAAGTTGTTGTCATTTAATCAAAAGTCATCCGATAATCTTATGAATGGTATCACTAGAAAATCAATTGTTTTTTTTGTTTTTTTAATACTCCTTTATTTTCACTTTCTTTATTATTCTCTCTTTTTTCTCTTATTTTATTTCTAATATTCCAGGTCTTCTTTCCATCCTCAGG